>CM056379.1:116380086-116415302 GCA_029718625.1 Synaphobranchus kaupii | reverse complement strand
GAATATTTTTACAAACTAAAAATGTCACAGCTTAGATATTTACACCGTAGGAATTCTGGGAACCAGCATGAACATTTTGATACATATTATGTCTGTGTACCTTAAAAAACTGTAGTCGTCGTCACAAGTTAGAAAATGGGTTCAAAATTTGAAATTACCAACTGCCGCTAGAGTGGAGTTTTGAACATTCCACCTGTTAGCAAGGTGGAGTCGCCATAGCAACCCCCCCGAAGCAAAATCAATACAAAATCTACCACCAGTGTTCTGCTGGACCCAGTCAGTTATGGAACGGCCCCAACAATCCATGCACCCTCTTGTTTGAGTTTTGGAATTCCATTGTTATTGTTCAAGTAATAACTGTAATCTTTCCTGTTTGTTATCAGAGTACTAACTGTCATATTTCCTGTTTCTTCTGAAATACCAATTGCTGTCCTTTTATCTCTATCTCTTTTACATGTTTGTTAAATGCAATGTCTGTAAGTATACTAATTAATAAGAAGCATAATGTAAAAATATCACCAAACCAGAGGCCATTGTTTTTGTATATGTAAACAATACACACATTTTCTATTGCATTTTTTAATATGATTGCTCAAAACCTGCACTGCTTACTTCACCACCTGGGTGTGATTTTTTGTTTATAACATGCGTTTGACTTCTATTAGCCTACCTCTTTAAGTTCTACAACTAAAGTATGAATTAATACTTTCTGGTAGTAGTAATATATCATTTTAAAGGGTACAAAACACATTGGTCACACTGGGTTTCGCTAGAACCCCGCCCCTTTGAAATTGGAAAAATGTGAGAGGTAATAATATAGGGGCTGAGCTCCAGGTATCAAACCACGCCCCCAGAATGTTTTTCACTAGTAGCCATTCTAGCCTAAAGCTAATTTCTACTCTGGACAGCATTCACAGCGGCTGCTTTGTTCCACTCTCTCTCTCGCTGCCTCTCTACACTCATACACAAACACACACACACACACACAAACACGCTGGCTCCAAGTAGCCCAGGCAGAAGCAATTGTGGAGAATGAGAGGAATGGGCAATGTTATTGGAGTGGTAGGCGGCGGCACGCATAGCCTCGTTTGGACTTATAATGATGCGGCCAGCAAATAACAAATCACACGTTGTACAAATAGTTACACATGCCATGTAGGCTACTCATTTTATAGAGGCTGTAGGCAATCACACTAACGTTACCTGCAAGATATCAACAATATTGGTTTCCATTTCAACGGGTGCACATGTGGTCACTGCACTGAACTCTCCAAGAGAGAATGTCTGTTGTAGGGACGTTGCAAAGGTAAACGTGTAGCATGCATACAATACAACTCATGGTTCAACTATGCTTTATATATAGACTGAAAAACGAACTATCAAAAAAAGGGACTATCAAGCTAATTATAAAACATATACCAAAAATAGGTTACTATAACTTACTAGAATATTCAAAAAAGCTAAACTGTAAGCTAGCTATATATATCGCTCCTATCTCCTCTCCATCCACCCAGATCAACCACCGAGCTAACAGTGATAGGGTACTACAGTACATAATTACCCTCCTAATAAAAGTAACGATAAAGATCCTCATGAATAGCACTTCAAAGGGGACAATAAGTAGCCTAGCCTATTTAAAATAAGTGCCAGACCGAAATTAGGTATTTTCTTGTTCATCTTTCGTCTTTCGCATTTCATTCTTTTTCCTTTTTGAAGTTCTTGCGCAGCGAATCAACATGGAAACAAACTCCCCTGACTTTGTATATTGTTTGATTCATTGAAATTGTATTACTACTATTGATGTCATTATTGAATATGAATGATATGATAAAAATGTTTATGATATCAATAAAATAAAATAAAAAAAACATGGAAACAAACTCATTAGGCCTACTCACTCGTCGTTTTCACTTGATGCTCACTAGCTCACATTTTCCCAAATAAAACATGCCTTGGAAATGGTTTTGTTGCATTGTGACTGGTTACAGTAAAAATAAACAAATAAAATAAAAAAGACTACGAGTACCATAATCAACGAGGTAGCCTAATTATGTTCCACGCACGTAATTTTCGTCGATTAGCAACCTAAATTAGTGAATGGGCCATAAATCTGCTGCTATGGATGCAATAGCAACAGCAACAGCAACAAAGATTCCAAATTCTGTTTGTTACAGCATAATGCTTTGCTGTTGGAATGCTGCTACATCCCTGTGATGGAACAATGTGAACAATTGCCACAAAGTCTAAATGAATGTTCAATGTTAATCATTTTAATAAACACTACTATACTATCAGTACATAAAATACTATTTTTTTTAGGAAGGATTACTGGATACTCATGGATTATCGGGGGATAAAAAAACAGTTGGATAAACTCCAGGAGGAGAATGTGAGAATGAAGGTGGCCCTCAGACAACTGAGGACTGAAAACAAGCATCTGCAGACCAGAGTCAGAGGAAACACAGTTTCACACGTGAGTGGCTGTATTTGGACCTACAGTCAAATTCACACGTTTTCTGTACAGACACCACTACTTCATTGTCAGAGATTCATTAACGCAAATCAGTGTTTGCTTCTAACTTGTGAGAAAATTAGTCTAAAAATTCACTTTAGAATGAATAAATATTAGGTGCCTTCGCTCACACCACGCTGTTAAAATGCTGTGTTTATTTTCCTGCACTCTGTACCAACAGCAGGTAAAGCTGCCATTGTTTTTCGTTTCCCTATAACAACAGATTACAGAGAACATTGTTGACATGATGTTGCACGTCTGTCTAGTAATAACAGCTATGCTAAAACTTGTGTAGCTGTTATTCACTGCATGAATGTTTGTCCTGTTTGTTTAGTGCAGGGGAACAGTTACTGTTGTATGCTATGCTAATATTTTAGCTTTTTTCAGTTTGATGCTCAATCACTCTGTTGCTGTTCCTGGGCTGTTTTTGTTGATATGGTTGTATAAGTATTATATATTATGAAATACATCAGAATTACTGACACAAAATAAAATATTTCAGATAAATTTTTTTATAGGTGCAAGGTAAGATTAAATTCAACAAATATGCTAATGCATCTTAAATATATAATGCAATGAATTATAAACATATTGCACTGATGTTCAATTAAACGGAAATGAAGTAATCACCTCTTGCTCGCCCCTCTTACTTTCAGTTTTGTGTTTTTTGTCGTGTGGAAAAAAAGAAAATAGTACTGAGTAACCTATTAAAAACAAAACTTGTCTATTTCTATTTTAATCACAATTAAATCATTTAGCAATCAGAAAGATAAAGTTTGGTATTTATTCAGTTAATACCCAATGCGTTTGGCTTCATAGCACACTACTCTGTGCATATGATGCTTTATAACACTTAGTTTCAGGGCTCTGAACAGCAGTACAGTATGATAAAGCAGCAGAGTGCAGAGCAGGCTCTCAGTCCCCTGCAGCAGATGCCCGATGCCTTCCGCATCCCACTGCAGGAGAAGGAGAGGAAGAATGCGGCTACCCGGACGGCGGACGGCTCTGATTGGCTGCAGAAGCTGAGGAGCACGCTGGCCGAGCACCAGGCTTCCTTCCTCTCGAGAGCTCCGCTGCACTCAGCGGGCGATGGCGCTAAACTGCACACAAACCAAACCCTCGCCCCTCCGAAAAAGCGCTTGGGGGTGGACCGTGCCCACCCACTGGAGCCAATCACGGTGAGGAAAATCCAGAACAACACTGGCAAAGAGGCGGAGCTGTGTCAGCCACGCCCTCCGCTGCTCTCCTCTCAGCCAATGGCGTGTCCCGAGGCGGACAGGCTCGGCAGTAGGAGGGGTCAGTACGTGGCCTGGTCCATAGACAGCATGGGGGACAACATCAGGAACTTCTGCAAGGACCTGCTGCTCAAAGCCAAGGCCAGGGAGGCCAAGCACAAGGTGACAGAGATGAGTGAGATTCTTTACTATGAGGGGCCTGAGAGACTACAGCTCCACAGTCACACAGACGACAACACTAACTCTGAATCTCGCGCCCCCAAATCTCACACCACTGAATCTATCCCTGAGAGCACTCAGGGCACATGCATTAAACGAAGGAGCAGACTGCCCTATTTAAAGAGGGTCTGGACCCGCGTCAACCCAATCAACAGCCCTCAGGACCACACCCACCAGGACACGCCCGCTCCCAAACTGCTCACCCCCGATGAGCAAAACAGGAAACCGCGTCGCCACAGGAGGCGGCAGGGCGTCAGGGAGACCGGCAGTAATCACCAGCAGTCCTACGAACAAAAGCACACAAAGTCACATCTAAAGAGGGCCCAAAAATCAGCTCAAAATCCTGTGAGCGAAACGCCATCGACCTGTGAGCCCAAAGATGACCCGCCCTGCCCACGCAGGCTCCTCCCCCTCGTGAAAACCTGCATCCCCCAGGGACAAAGCACAGGTGAGCTTACCTGTCAGTTCCCAAAACCTCGGTGGAACAATACTCCAAGTCATAACAAAAGCTTACTCAATGTTACACACATTATTCAAAGTTATGAGGTTGGGCCTTTTTTAACCCCCATTATTATGCCTCACATTTTATGAAAACCAAAAAAAAGGTGCATATTTTCTTAGATGTTATACACCTCTGTATACACAGTTGGTACAGGACTTTTTAAAATATAGCATTAAAATATAAATATAGCATTATAATATAAATATAGCATTAAAATATAAATATAGCATTATAATATAAATATAGCATTATGATATAAATATAGCATTAAAATATAAATATAGCATTATACGTTTTGTTTGTTTACAATTTAATCCCAAAAAATTAAGACAAATCAGCGTCAAGATGAAAAAATGAAGTTAACTGGTTTTTAAGAGACGTTGAATGGGATCAAATTGGATTAACGCTGGACTGAAGAGCTGGCAAACGCCATCCACTGCAGCTGTCAGTAGCTAACACTGAACCGCATTTCTACTGAAAACATCCTGTTTTATTGGCTGACTGATCTGACCTGGCTTTAATGACACAAGCATTCCAGGTGAATTGTTATAGGATGTATGGAAGCGTAATTTTGAACTGAGAAAAGTAAGAGACGTGTGTTGGTTATGTTCAGCGTTGTGTTCCTGGTGCCCCCACCCCCCCCCCCCCCCCCCACCCCCTCAGACAAGCCCCCCCAGGCTCCCGGGCACTGTGGCCGGTATCAGGAGCAGCAGAGGCCCCTCTCCAAACCTCAGCTGGCTCTCGACCACACCTTCCAGCTCCTGGGCTCTGATAACTGGTGAGCAGGAATTCCACTGCAGCTGTAAAAGACTGATAAATTATTTATGCAACAAGGTAAAACAACCGGCTGCTTGACGCTGTGAATCTCATACTATCACCTCTCTAGAGTGGAGGCAGCGGAATGTTGGGGATTCTATGTACTAGATTATAAGGTTTATTATAGTTTATGATTATTATAGATTGTGTAGAAGAGCTCGCCAGTGTAACCATTCGACAGGAGATGCTTATCAGCAGTAGTGGTAGCTGTAATATAAGGATAATATTTTTATTCAATGCGATAAAACACAACATGAACCTGCTGCCATCTGAAGAGCGCTCAATATTTCTGAGGGAGGGAAATGTGTCCAGGAGCAGCGCAATGTTAGTCTGATCTGTGTACTCCTCTATGCGCGCAGGGAGAAAAAGATGGAGGGTCTGGCCCGGATCCGGAGGCTGGCTCAGTGGCACTCCGATGTCCTTGTGGCTCGTCTCCATGACGTCTGCTGGGCCATCGCCCAGGAGGCAGGGCCACTTGCTCATTATCTCCCAGTTCCGCTGTTACATGTGTAAAGTTTACATGTGCAAAGTTACATGTATAAAGTTTACATGTGTAAAGTTTACATGTATAAATATATATGTGTATAGTTTACATGTATAAAGTTACATGTATAAAGTTTACATGGATAAAGTTATGTGTAAAGTTTACATGTATAAAGTTGCATGTGTAAAGTTTACATGTGTAAAGTTAACATGTATAAAGTTACATGTATAAATATATATGTGTATAGTTTACATGTATAAAGTTACATGTATAAAGTTTACATGGATAAAGTTATATGTGTAAAGTTTACATGTATAAAGTTGCATGTGTAAAGTTTACATGTGTAAAGTTAACATGTATAAAGTTACATGTGTAAAGTTTACATGAATAAAGTTGCATGTGTAAAGTTTACATGTGTAAAGTTACATGTATAAAGTTTACATGTGTAAAGTTACATGTATAAAGTTTACATGTGTAAAGTTACATGTATAAAGTTACATGTGTAAAGTTTACATGTATGAAGTTGCATGTGTAAAGTTTACATGTGTAAAGTTACATGAGTAAAGTTACATGTATAAAGTTATATGTTTAAAGTTTACATGTATAAAGTTGCATGTGTAAAGTTTACATGTGTAAAGTTACATGTATAAAGTTTACATGTGTAAAGTTACATGTATAAAGTAACATGTGTAAAGTTTACATGTATGAAGTTGCATGTGTAAAGTTTACATGTGTAAAGTTACATGTATAAAGTTGCATGTGTAAAGTTACATGTATAAAGTTTACATGTGTAAAGTTACATGTGTACACACAGAGCAGAGGCCTTTCTAACATGTGCACAGCTATTACTTATTATTCCGTCCTCTAGTGGGCAGACCTGGGTTTCAATTGTATTTGTTTTGGATTCAAATACCTTTCTGTGCTCTATTGATCTTGCCTGGAGCATTTGAACATGATAGGAGGAGCATATGGGTGGGGTTGTACCACAGAACTATATAGTGGGTTTTACACTTTTGGGATTATTTAATTTGTTCCAATTCACCAGGCAAGCTTAGTGAAATGCAGAAAAGTATTTGAATCCAAATCAAATACTATTTGAACCCAGGTCTGCTATTGGGGGGTTTTCTGACAGGAATTCTGTTTGTTTGCATCACCAGGTGCAGAACCTGCGGTCCCAGGTGGCCCGTGCTGCCGTGGTAACGCTGGGAGACTTATATCTACACCTGCAGCGCACCATGGATGCAGAGCTGGATTGGACCGCCAAGTCGCTGCTCCAAAAAGCTGGAGAGTCCAATAAGTTTATCCGGCAGGACGTGGACGTGGCTTTGGGGCACATGCTGCGAAGCTGCACCCCAGCCAGCAGCATGAAGGCGCTGCTTAACGGGGGCCTGAGGTGGGCGGGGCGGGGGGGTGGAGTCAGCTGTATTGCGTTGCATTTAGCAGACACTCATAGCCCAGTGAAGCCCCCATCATTCCACCATGAGTACAAGCCATCAGTTTGGCAGCATTTTCAACACAACAGCGGCAGGGCCAAGCCGCCACAGTGTCCGTTTAACAGCTCATCCTCGCGGGCTCAACTCAACGGTCTGTCTTAACAAGTATTTCAGTCTTGTAATGAGACTTAAAATCTTATTTTCTTCTCTAAAGTGGGAAATATTAGCTTGTTTTAGAAGTTACTCTTTTGGCTTGACAAGTGAAATTATCTTTAAATTTAAATCCCAACTGGCAAATCTTGAAATGAGTAAAACTCTCACCCCATTGGCAAACTTTTTGTCTTATTTATCAAAAAAGTAACAGAAGTAAGATTCTGAAGTGTAAATATAAAATTAAAATACATGTTAAGTTTTGGTTTTTGCAGTGTATTGGACCATCGCAGGGCCGGTTAGCAAAAGGCTGTAGAACCAACAGCAGCGCTAACGGCGGGCCACTAGCAGAGAGCCAGTGAAGTACTGTAGGTTTATTAGCGGGCTCACAACAAGGCTAGTCTAGCAGCAGATCATATGCCACACCAGTTCAGCCTGCCAGTTAACTGACAAAAGTATTATTATAAATCTCTAATAATGAGCTTTAAATACACAGGAAGTGGTCATAATGCGCGTTTCCTCTGCTCAGACACCATAACGTGGCAGTGAGGGAGTGTGCCGCGTGCCATTTGGAGGCTCTCGTCGACAGCATGGGCACAGCACGCCTCCTCTGCTGTAAAAAAGACATCATGAACAACTTCCTGTCCGCTGTCAGCCGACTGCCCCAAGACTCCTCACAGGAAGTCAGGTGGGTCGCACGCGTCTTTACACGCCTGTTTGTCTGTTCATCCACTCTGGTGAGGGCTCCTTACAGCTCCCAACACTAATATACACACTAATCTCTCCTCCCAACACTAATACACACACTGATCACTCCTCCCAACACTAATACACACACTGATCACTCCTCCCAACACTAATATACACACTGATCACTCCCCCCAACACTAATACACACACTGATCACTCCTCCCAACACTAATACACACACTGATCACTCCTCCCAACACTAATACACACACTGATCACTCCTCCCAACACTAATATACACACTGATCTCTCCTCCCAACACTAATACACACACTGATCACTCCTCCCAACACTAATATACACACTGATCTCTCCTCCCAACACTAATATACACACTGATCTCTCCTCCCAACACTAATATACACACTGATCTCTCCTCCCAACACTAATATACACACTGATCACTCCTCCCAACACTAATATACACACTGATCACTCCTCCCAACACTAATATACACACTGATCACTCCTCCGAACACTAATACACACACTGATCACTCCTCCCAACACTAATATACACACTGATCTCTCCTCCCAACACTAATATACACACTGATCTCTCCTCCCAACACTAATATACACACTGATCTCTCCTCCCAACACTAATACACACACTGATCACTCCTCCCAACACTAATATACACACTGATCTCTCCTCCCAACACTAATACACACTGATCTCTCCTCCCAACACTAATATACACACTGATCTCTCCTCCCAACACTAATACACACACTGATCACTCCTCCCAACACTAATATACACACTGATCACTCCTCCCAACACTAATACACACAATGATCACTCCTCCGAACACTAATATACACACTGATCACTCTTCCCAACACTAATATACACACTGATCTCTCCTCCCAACACTAATACACACACTGATCACTCCTCCCAACACTAATATACACACTTATCTCTCCTCCCAACACTAATATACACACTGATCTCTCCTCCCAACACTAATACACACTGATCTCTCCTCCCAACACTAATATACACACTGATCTCTCCTCCCAACACTAATACACACACTGTCTCCTTTCAGACGGTGTGGCCAGCACATTATGGGAATTTTGACGGCCCACCGGGACTTTCACAAGAAGATGAAGCTTTTCCCGTAGAATGATGTCTCAGATGATCATATGGAGATTTCATAGCAGAAGTTGTGAAAGCTTTATTGAAAATATGCAAAAGAAAATCCTGTTTAATGTTCCAATTTCTTGGTTCTGACACTGCCAATTTCTGTGTTTTTATACTTACAACAATTTATACAATAAAATGAAGAAGAATATCACTTTTAAAGTCTTCATCTATTGCATGATCAGTGACACTAGACGAAGGTACAAAGCTTTCTGGGTAATTATAAATGTCATCATGAACCAAGCCAATGAAAAGTTGGGTTCTTATACTGTGGAGAGAAAACCAATCAGTTAAATTATTATACGTCTTATTCACAGAAGAAAAATTCATGAAAAAATAAGCCAAAAAGCATTATAGTTATAAATCATTATAGTTATGATGTAGTTATAGTTATTAATCATTATAGTTATAATGTAGTTATAGTTATTAATCATTATAGCTATAATGTAGTTATAGTTATTAATCATTATAGTTATAATGTAGTTATAGTTATTAATCATTATAGCTATAATGTAGTTATAGTTATTAATCATTATAGTTATAATGTAGTTATAGTTATTAATCATTATAGTTATAATGTAGTTATAGTTATTAATCATTATAGCTATAATGTAGTTATAGTTATTAATCATTATAGCTATAATGTAGTTATAGTTATTAATCATTATAGTTATTAATGTAGTTATAGTTATTAATCATTATAGAGAGAAAGCATAATATGACGCTGACGCTTGATTGACCAAGGATGTTCCATTTGCCTAATGCATGTTGCCTCGATTCCTCTGTCCTCATATCTCATTTCTGGGTTCATTCCAATCTCTTATTATGGAGGACACAAGGAATTGTTGCAAGGATCAGATACGAGGATAGAGGAATCGAGGCAACATGCAAATGGAACATCCTCAGTCAATCGTCAACGTCATATTATGCTTACATGCTTAACAATAATGCTTTTTAGCCTCTTTTTTCATGAATAAACATGACTTTTGTTAAAGAATGAGTGTCATGGATTAAAGCACTGTATAATATCAAATGTAAAGGAATGGTAAAATTGGATTTGTGCAGGGGTGTACCCGGGAGCCTCCTCGTTTCCTCACTGAAGCATCCTCCGTGAGCCTCCTCGTTTCCTCACTGAAGCATCCTCCGGGAGCCTCCTCGTTTCACTGAAGCATCCTCCAGGAGCCTCCTCGTTCCCCATTCCGCGCTCCTCTGAGGAGCAATTAGTGGTTTGGAATGTCCTTGAAGATGGCGGAACCTTGATCGATTTCCGGGTCAGGCGAGGACCGAGGAGACAAGGACGGATAAAATAAGCGATTAAGTGCCCTGTGGTGGGATGCCTCTACTACAAATTGCACTACAGCTTTGAAGCTTCAATATAAAAAGTACAATGTATCAAACCAAAGGTAATGTGGTTAAATATATATATATATATATATATATATATAAATATAGCAGGATGAGTGAAATGGTGAAAGACACACACACACACACACACACACACACACACACACACACACACACACACACACACACACACACACACACACACACACACACACACACACACACACACAGAACGAAACGAGGGCTAGTGCATCCCATCACTTTCTTACAATCAAAAATGTCACAAAATCTGTTGAAAATGAACCAGAGGGATACACAAGTTTATGTAGCCATATTCGATGCTATTGAATAAAAATGGGTATCTACAGTGCGCTCCAAACGTTTTAGGACAGTGACACATTTTTTGTTGTTTTGGCTCAAATGTGCAGAAACCAAATTTGTAATCCTCATTTAAAACTACATTAATTTATAATCCCATAATTGACAAGTCTTTGTGCCTTTCTGTATGCACACTACTATCAGTTTTATATTTGAATGACAAGTTTCTATATCTTAAATATTTAATGTGTACAGAGCATTCCAAAATATACACTAAGTGTAATCCACAAATTCATCAGTAGGTGGCAGCACTGCACTGTTAGCTGCCGCATGTTCCCCTCAGAAAAGCACCATTTTCATTGTAACCTCCGCATTATTGGCACATTTTGGACACAATGCAAATGCAACAGTATCACCAGCTCCCCGTTGCTGCGTGGTCACATTCATTGTATCTCGAGTCCAGAGTTTCTTTTGTTTTCAAAAATGTTTCACCCTTTAATTTCAGTTACACGCCACAGTTTAGCAAGTTTTCAATTCTGAAATGAGCCCTTCCCTTTGTGCAAACAGGTGCAGTATCCGCACAGGTAAACAAAATTTTGTCATGTATCTGCAACTGCTTGTTCCAAGGGACATTACCACACATCTGTGCCATTCCAAACCGCATTTAATATCAGTTTTTATCTTTTGGGAGATCATAACCATGCTTCAAGAGCATAATGTTGCATAATTAATAGAATTTTGCCTCACAAGGTTAAACGGCCTATAGATCTGGAAACATCGATGTATTGTAATGTATATATTATATCTATTGTGTCTATGTATTCCTTATTTTAATGAATTGTTAAACTGCCATGAATTACTTTTTAATTGTGGGTTCAAATCAATAACTGGTTGAAATAGTCTTATAATGGGACATTATTTACTAAATCACTTAAAATAAGAACTGTGTTCCAAATACAAAAAACGGACCCTGGTATTTTGTTAGGGAGGTGTCTCTCTACCATTTATGATAGTTGTTGCTATTTATTTATGATAAGCCTATGGCAAAAATGAATGGAGAAAATATTTAGAACCATTGGGTGTGTGTCAGGGTACTTTAGGACTTAGTCCAAAAAATGTCAGCTGCTTTCAGCTTGCTACTGACGGAGACTGGTCTACAAATTACACCAAAAGAATACATTGTAAGCTGCTGTGGGGCAAAAGAAATACTGAGCGGGGCGAAAGAAAGTTTTTTTTCGTCCCGCTCGTCTCTTGGTTGCATTCAACTTGGCTTGCAGCTAAGCCTCGCAAGCATGACACTTGAAACCTATGCTGTCCTTTAGTCAACAGTTGAAAAGAATAAAAAATGAAGTTAGAAGTTGCATGGGACAACACAGACTCAGTCTGCTCTCTCTTATAAGTATTGAAAATGAAATTGTAAGGTCACTGAGCTTCACTGACTTGATTGATGACTTCGCCATGAGAAAAGTTTGTAAATGTACTATAATAAGTATATGGATGAAATTCAATATAATTACAATTCAATTCAATAGAATTTCTTGTTTACTTACACTAGTAATCATATTGATGGAAGGGCTCCTGTTTGAATTACAGCCAGGGGCCCCATGCAACCTTAATCCGGCTCTGTCCACACCCACCAAAAGAATTATAAAATGTGAAACATTCTTCTGAATTATGACCGTGTAAATCCAACCAAAAGTGACCACCACAGCAAAAGGAAAGATTTATTAATTGATGTTGCTTTCTGTACATGACCACGCACATATAGTATCAGGTGATAAGTAGCAGAATAGCAACAGGTGCACGGGAAGAAAGAAAGAGACAGATTCGCAAACACGCATTGTCGAAAACGTCCCACTGAAATTTAATTTTTCATCGCCTACTCTTTAGACCGAGAGTCTCTGCTTTCGATGAATCCGAGAAGAACAGCGTCGGCTTCTAGTAAGGTGGTGTCCGTGTTCGCCCCCAGGAAACGGGAGCTCATCTCCAAGTCAACCAGTCGCAGACGCACCCTGCTACCCCGCTGGTATTTTTCCCCATCGACCGCCGGCCGTTTGCACACACAGTGAAACTTGGCCCCAAAGTCAATGTATAGGTCGTCTTCAACAACGTGAAAGATCTTACCCACGGCGATTTTGTCCTTGGCTGGACCCATCTGCACCAGAGGAGAGTGTCGCAACATGTACGCAAAAGATTTATTGGTAGGAGACTGGCGGCCGTCCCCTGCCGTTCGCTCTTGCCGCTGCTGCAAGTCTGAATGCAGCTCGAACGCGGCCGCAAAGCCGCTCTTCGGTTTCTCAGCTACAGAAGCGCTCGCCTCAGCCTCCGCGTCGCCTCCCGATTCGCCACGACTGTCGGTGCTGAAAAGGGTTTTACGAACCGAAACAGCTCGCCTCGGAAAAGCACCAGCATATGTCCCGCAGCTCACAGAACGCACTGTTTTCCATAGCGCCGCCATCTTTGCTCTTGCGAATACGCAAAGGATCCTGGGAGATGGAACAATGTAAAAAAAAAAATTTTTTTTTTTTTTTAAATAAAAAATTTAAAATTAGGTTAGGTTAAAATGGGAAACAGACAAAATAATAACGTAAACAAAGTTTAATAATCAATAAAATCTTTAGACTAAGACGTAATTTGTAAAACGGAGGCAAATTCACAACATGTTAGTCAGCGTGCACGAGGACGTCATGCTCCGCAGTATTCTGCGCAGACTCACTGATCACGATGTTGGATGGATGGGCTTAGGGAGCGGCCTCATTGTAGGAGCAGGACCGTCCACATGTTTTAGTGTTATATGTGTTAACGCAGTACGACGCCCTCAAATACGACCTTTGTTTTATTCAGCTGTCTGTGTAAAATATCTCAAGTGACTGTAAGTGTGTGTAACTTTATTTGTATAGAACTTTCATTGAAACAAGTGTTTCACAGTCAAATAAAAACAAGTGAAATAAAAATAGAAAATAGCTTAAGGTAAAATAACTAAAAATAAGATAAATAAGGTTCAATACAGTACAATAAATGCAATAAAGTGCCTAAATACCATGGTTATTCAAATTCAGTTAAAAGCTTGTTTTAAGAAGAGATTTTTAAAAAGGTTGCTGCTGTAGCAAGCCTGAGGGAAAGCCATTCCAAAGTTGAGGGGCCCTGACAGCAAAGGCCCAGTCAGTCACCCTTTGTCTTTAGCCTAGATTTTGGATTTTAAATGATGCTTCAGGTTAAGAACCTTAAACCAACCTTATATCAAATGAAGGAACAAGTAGTTGTGTCTCATATAGTCTTGACCCCAGATCACTTAGAAAAGAAAGTTAATTTATTAAGTTAATTTGTTAAGTTAGTTTTGTATGTTTTTCTATCGAAGCCATGGTCTGAGCTGAGGGATAATCCTGTCTGAGCTGAAGTGATCTGTTTGACTTTTTTGTCTACATTTTTGGGACTGAGCACAGAATGAGTTTTTTTGTTGTTGCGTTAACTTTAAAAAGCAGAAGTGTAAACTGGAGTGTCAATCATCAATAAAGAACTCAGCAGGTGAACTGAATCTGTGCACATCTTCTTGGAAAAGTAAACTTTCTGTTAGCTACATTTTGTTTCCAGTTTTTCCATACGCATTTTTGTTTGTGAGCTATTGACTTCAATAACAAATGCATATGGAAGCTGTTTATACAATCATGGTTTTAATACAAAGGCTGAGCTTCAGCCTCAAAAGATGGTGTCCTATGGCGTCAACAACAGCGGCAATCCTTTACCATTAAAAGTTTTAATACATACAGATAATAGACTGTGTTTTTGCACTTTTTACATTTTAAATTCATTTTCTTGCAGGTATGACGAAATGTGTGCTTTTACAAAATGTCCAACAACATAGATAAATAATAATGATAACAACAATAATAATAATAATAATAATAATAATAATAATAATAATAATCATCATCATCATCATCATCATCATCATAATAATACATGCAAAGTAAACTAAAGATAGAGATTCTGAAATTTAAAGAAGATAACTTAAGGCAATGCGTGTTTTCGCACTTTGAAGACCAAACTGCCAATTAAAGTAGTTATGTTTTCGCCAACTGGCTTTACCGAGCAGTGATCAGAACTCAAAAGACCACGTGAACGTATTTTAATTATCGTTATTTGGTCCTTTTCACCGCTGTTCAATTGGTGACATAACTAGGCCTACTATGTAAAAACAAACTCATCGTTTTTGCAGTACACAAGGATAAAACTTTCTATTGCAAGAATGAAAAGGGATTACAAAACAAACTAAAGAGTGGCGATGTTATGTAGGTAATTGATTAGCTCGCCTAGCCTATATTAATAGGCGACATTAAAACCCGTGTAGAGTGTAGACCTATTTGTATACAGTCTATGGTGTAGACTGCACCGCTACGATCATCACGAGCGAAACCCAGCCGGAGGGAGAGTCTGCGCATGCGCGCATGCACCCACGCTGTCACTTCTTACTGTGACGTTCGTACCTCAGGCTACATTGAGCAAATCGCCCCTGTATAAACCCTATGGTATAAACTTAGGACGCCGCGACCGGCAGAAGGTTTTTAGTGCGCCTCTATAAGCGAAATAAAGTACAGCGTATGTGTTTTCCCGGTGTAGCCTAATGTGGGAGACCTTTTTTCCCAGAAAATCAACGGCAGGGCGGATTTGTACGGATTTGTCTTATTTGGGATTTTGTCTTTGGAGCAAGTGAAGACTTAAACGGAAAATCAAATTGGCTCGCCAGGTAAATACGACTGCGGCTTAACCTTATTAGCTGGTAGCTAGCTAGCTAGTTATCAGTGAAATCGGGACGTAGCTAGTTATTATTGCCTGTTGGTGTTAAAATGTTGGCGCAGCGCTGCCACGCCATGCAGAATTTAATTCACATCAGTGTGTCCTAGCGGAGACCCGTCACGCCTATACGTCCCAGCCAAAATGTATTTGCGGTCTTTGTTAGCGAACAGCTAGCTAGCTGACTGGCTACCTAGCAGGCTGGTTATTAATAAAACACAATGCTGGCGTACCAGCTGCATCAGGCTATAGATTAGGCTACATGTACCTAGTGTAAATTCAGCTGTATGTTAAGCCGATAATTGAATTAATGATGTGGAAAATTTAGTGAATTGGTTGGCTAGACAGTGCATTCGAATCTTTGCTGGCTCGTGTGCTGCGATTATAACGCAGCTAACTGCAAGCAAGCAAGCTATTGAATTCTCGTGATTTTATTTAATTCATTCATTCGTGTAATATTTTTTCTTTTGGACGTTGTGCACAATAATGCACCCCAAACGCGACGAAACTGCGTTCCGGATGTTTAGAAAATATTGTGGCAAGAATTATTTTTTAGAGAAATTGTGGCGATCTACTAGTCACCCTTGTGCTGCGGTCTGAACCATCGGGTGCTCCAGAATGCGCAGTGGATCCTATACGGCAGCAGCGGCATTGTGAGAAGATCATCACGCAGCTCAGCCGTAATTGCGAGAAATTAACACATCGCGCTCGTTTTGATGTCTTATCAAGTGTTCCGCATATATTTTATTGGAAAATTAATAGTTATGAGTTATTTAATTGTTTGAACCCATCTGGAACACATCTAACGCAAGCTAAAGTCAGCTAATGACGGCGGCTGCGTGGAGAAGCGCTCCACCCTTGAGATACGGGCGAGAAGCTGCTGCTGTAGCCTACCGTGTGGCATATCATGTTTTTGACAAGGTGCTCCTTACCAGATTAAGTCGTTCTTAGATATGTCCAAGCGACAGGTTTAAAGTATTTCTTGTGCAGATGTCTGCATCGCTGTGTAAAGCATAGTTAGAAAATGGAGACGTTCAACGCGTCTGCCAACTGATCAAATAACCTATTCTGTTATAACTCTCGTTGTTTTTTCGTATTCTAGCCTAGCTAAACTGCAACAAGAACCCCCGTTGCAATGTAGCTACTTGATAGATGTTCCTAGATGCTCTTTAGAAAATTGTGAAAATCGCTGGGAAATGGCTAAGAAGCCCCCGCAAAATGTATGGGTTTTAGAGCCAAAGTTTCGAAAGCCACATTTTTCATGTAGCATTCTCATTCCAAGAACAAAATATCAAAGGGTATGTTACACATTGCCTATCAATAATGGGTTGTCCAAGCTCGGTATAGGCTACCAGTTGGACTGTAACATGTTAGTGCAAAAATAGAGGACATTTTGCATAGACGTTTCCTTACAGGACAGCATCAAAGGACGAATGAAAAATTATGAGCCTATCAAAATGTGATTAGGGTATGAGACAGTGTAGGGCTGGGACACTGTAATTATGAGACAGTGTAGGGCTGGAGCACTGTAATTATGAGACAGTGTAGGGCTGGGACACTGTAATGATGAGACAGTGTAGGCTGGAGCACTGTAATGATGAGACAGTGTAGGGCTGGGACACTGTAATGATGAGACAGTGTAGGGCTGGGACACTGTAATGATGAGACAGTGTAGGGCTGGAGCACTGTAATGATGAGACAGTGTAGGGCTGGGACACTGTAATTATGAGACAGTGTAGGGCTGGGACACTGTAAGGATGAGACAGTGTAGGGCTGGGACACTGTAATTATGAGACAGTGTAGGGCTGGGACACTAATGATGAGACAGTGTAGGGCTGGGACACTGTAATTATGAGACAGTGTAGGGCTGGGACACTAATGATGATACAGTGTAGGGCTGGAGCACTGTAATGATGATACAGTGTAGGGCTGGAGCACTGTAATGATGATACAGTGTAGGGCTGGGACACTAATGATGAGACAGTGTAGGGCTGGGACACTAATGATGAGGCAGTGTAGGGCTAGGACACTGTAATTATGAGACAGTGTAGGCTGGAGCATTGTAATGATGAGGCAGTGTAGGGCTGGGACACTGTAATTATGAGACAGTGTAGGGCTGGAGCACTGTAATTATAAGACAGTGTAGGGCTGGGACACTGTAATTATGAGACAGTGTCGGGCTGGAGCACTGTAATTATGAGACAGTGTAGGCTGGAGCACTGTAATGATGAGGCAGTGTAGGGCTGGGACACTGTAATTATGAGACAGTGTCGGGCTGGAGCACTGTAATGATGAGGCAGTGTAGGGCTGGGACACTGTAATTATGAGACAGTGTAGGGCTGGAGCACTGTAATGATGAGACAGTGTAGGGCTGGGACACTGTAATTATGAGACAGTGTAGGGCTGGGATACTGTAATTATGAGACAGTGTAGGGCTGGGACACTGTAATTATGAGACAGTGTAGGGCTGGAGCACTGTAATTATGAGACAGTGTAGGGCTGGGACACTGTAATTATGAGACAGTGTAGGGCTGGGACACTGTAATGATGAGACAGTGTAGGGCTGGGACACTGTAATGATGAGACAGTGTAGGGCTGGGACACTGTAATGATGAGACAGTGTAGGGCTGGGACACTGTAATTATGAGACAGTGTAGGGCTGGAGCACTGTAATTATGAGACAGTGTAGGGCTGGGACACTGTAATTATGAGACAGTGTAGGGCTGGGACACTGTAATGATGAGACAGTGTAGGGCTGGGACACTGTAATTATGAGACAGTGTAGGGCTGGAGCACTGTAATTATGAGACAGTGTAGGGCTGGGACACTGTAATGATGAGACTGTAGGGCTGGAGCACTGTAATGATGAGACAGTGTAGGGCTGGAGCACTGTAATTATGAGACAGTGTAGGGCTGGGGCGCTGTAATTATGAGACAGTGTAGGGCTGGGACACTGTAATGATGAGACAGTGTAGGGCTGGGACACTGTAATTATGAGACAGTGTAGGGCTGGGACACTGTAATTATGAGACAGTGTAGGGCTGGGACACTAATGATGAGACAGTGTAGGGCTGGGACACTGTAATTATGAGACAGTGTAGGGCTGGGACACTAATGATGATACAGTGTAGGGCTGGAGCACTGTAATGATGATACAGTGTAGGGCTGGAGCACTGTAATGATGATACAGTGTAGGGCTGGGACACTAATGATGAGACAGTGTAGGGCTGGGACACTAATGATGAGGCAGTGTAGGGCTAGGACACTGTAATTATGAGACAGTGTAGGCTGGAGCATTGTAATGATGAGGCAGTGTAGGGCTGGGACACTGTAATTATGAGACAGTGTAGGGCTGGAGCACTGTAATTATAAGACAGTGTAGGGCTGGGACACTGTAATTATGAGACAGTGTCGGGCTGGAGCACTGTAATTATAAGACAGTGTAGGGCTGGGACACTGTAATTATGAGACAGTGTCGGGCTGGAGCACTGTAATTATAAGACAGTGTAGGGCTGGGACACTGTAATGATGAGGCAGTGTAGGGCTGGGACACTGTAATGATGAGGCAGTGTAGGGCTGGGACACTGTAATGATGATACAGTGTAGGGCTGGGACACTAAGGATTAGACAGTGTAGGGCTGGGACACTGTAATGATGAGACAGTGTAGGGCTGGGACACTGTAATTATGAGACAGTGTAGGGCTGGGACACTGTAATTATGAGACAGTGTAGGGCTGGGACACTGTAATGATGAGACAGTGTAGGGCTGGGACACTGTAATTATGAGACAGTGTAGGGCTGGAGCACTGTAATTATGAGACAGTGTAGGGCTGGGACACTGTAATTATGAGACAGTGTAGGGCTGGGACACTGTAATGATGAGACAGTGTAGGGCTGGGACACTGTAATTATGAGACAGTGTAGGGCTGGGACACTGTAATGATGAGACAGTGTAGGGCTGGGACACTGTAATGATGAGACAGTGTAGGGCTGGGACACTGTAATTATGAGACAGTGTAGGGCTGGAGCACTGTAATTATGAGACAGTGTAGGGCTGGGACACTGTAATTATGAGACAGTGTAGGGCTGGGACACTGTAATGATGAGACAGTGTAGGGCTGGGACACTGTAATTATGAGACAGTGTAGGGCTGGAGCACTGTAATTATGAGACAGTGTAGGGCTGGGACACTGTAATGATGAGACTGTAGGGCTGGAGCACTGTAACGATGAGACAGTGTAGGGCTGGAGCACTGTAATTATGAGACAGTGTAGGGCTGGGGCGCTGTAATTATGAGACAGTGTAGGGCTGGGACACTGTAATGATGAGACAGTGTAGGGCTGGGACACTGTAATTATGAGACAGTGTAGGGCTGGGACACTGTAATTATGAGACAGTGTAGGGCTGGGACACTAATGATGAGACAGTGTAGGGCTGGGACACTGTAATTATGAGACAGTGTAGGGCTGGGACACTAATGATGATACAGTGTAGGGCTGGAGCACTGTAATGATGATACAGTGTAGGGCTGGAGCACTGTAATGATGATACAGTGTAGGGCTGGGACACTAATGATGAGACAGTGTAGGGCTGGGACACTAATGATGAGGCAGTGTAGGGCTAGGACACTGTAATTATGAGACAGTGTAGGCTGGAGCATTGTAATGATGAGGCAGTGTAGGGCTGGGACACTGTAATTATGAGACAGTGTAGGGCTGGAGCACTGTAATTATAAGACAGTGTAGGGCTGGGACACTGTAATTATGAGACAGTGTCGGGCTGGAGCACTGTAATTATAAGACAGTGTAGGGCTGGGACACTGTAATTATGAGACAGTGTCGGGCTGGAGCACTGTAATTATAAGACAGTGTAGGGCTGGGACACTGTAATGATGAGGCAGTGTAGGGCTGGGACACTGTAATGATGAGGCAGTGTAGGGCTGGGACACTGTAATGATGATACAGTGTAGGGCTGGGACACTAAGGATTAGACAGTGTAGGGCTGGGACACTGTAATGATGAGACAGTGTAGGGCTGGGACACTGTAATGATGAGGCAGTGTAGGGCTGGGACACTGTAATGATGATACAGTGTAGGGCTGGGACACTGTAATGATGATACAGTGTAGGGCTGGGACACTGTAATGATGATACAGTGTAGGGCTGGGACACTGTAATGATGATACAGTGTAGGGCTGGGACACTAAGGATTAGACAGTGTAGGGCTGGGACACTGTAATGATGAGACAGTGTAGGGCTGGGACACTGTAATTATGAGACAGTGTAGGGCTGGGACACTGTAATTATGAGACAGTGTAGGGCTGGGACACTGTAATGATGAGACAGTGTAGGGCTGGGACACTGTAATGATGAGACAGTGTAGGGCTGGGACACTGTAATGATGAGAGTGTAGGGCTGGGACACTGTAATTATGAGACAGTGTAGGGCTGGGACACTGTAATTATGAGACAGTGTAGGGCTGGGACACTGTAATTATGAGACAGTGTAGGGCTGGAGCACTGTAATTATGAGACAGTGTAGGGCTGGGACACTGTAATTATGAGACAGTGTAGGGCTGGGACACTGTAATTATGAGACAGTGTAGGGCTGGGACACTGTAATTATGAGACAGTGTAGGGCTGGGACACTGTAATTATGAGACAGTGTAGGGCTGGGACACTGTAATTATGAGACAGTGTAGGGCTGGAGCACTGTAATTATGAGACAGTGTAGGGCTGGGACACTGTAATTATGAGACAGTGTAGGGCTGGAGCACTGTAATTATGAGACAGTGTAGGGCTGGGACACTGTAATTATGAGACAGTGTAGGGCTGGGACACTGTAATTATGAGACAGTGTAGGGCTGGGACACTGTAATTATGAGACAGTGTAGGGCTGGGACACTGTAATTATGAGACAGTGTAGGGCTGGGACACTGTAATTATGAGACAGTGTAGGGCTGGAGCACTGTAATTATGAGACAGTGTAGGGCTGGGACACTGTAATTATGAGACAGTGTAGGGCTGGGACACTGTAATTATGAGACAGTGTAGGGCTGGAGCACTGTAATTATGAGACAGTGTAGGGCTGGGACACTGTAATTATAAGACAGTGTAGGGCTGGAGCACTGTAATTATGAGACAGTGTAGGGCTGGGACACTGTAATTATGAGACAGTGTAGGGCTGGAGCACTGTAATTATGAGACAGTGTAGGGCTGGGACACTGTAATTATGAGACAGTGTAGGGCTGGAGCACTGTAATTATGAGACAGTGTAGGGCTGGGACACTGTAATTATGAGACAGTGTAGGGCTGGGACACTGTAATTATGAGACAGTGTAGGGCTGGGACACTGTAATTATGAGACAGTGTAGGGCTGGGACACTGTAATTATGAGACAGTGTAGGGCTGGGACACTGTAATTATGAGACAGTGTAGGGCTGGAGCACTGTAATTATGAGACAGTGTAGGGCTGGGACACTGTAATTATAAGACAGTGTAGGGCTGGAGCACTGTAATTATGAGACAGTGTAGGGCTGGGACACTGTAATTATAAGACAGTGTAGGGCTGGAGCACTGTAATTATGAGACAGTGTAGGGCTGGGATACTGTAATTATGAGACAGTGTAGGGCTGGAGCACTGTAATTATGAGACAGTGTAGGGCTGGGACACTGTAATTATAAGACAGTGTAGGGCTGGAGCACTCTAATGTACATGCCATTGCTGTAGTTTTTATTGTCCGTAACTGCTTGTGACCAAATTCTGCAGTGTTGTAGTAGTTTGAGTTTTATAGGCAGCAATCTGCTATCGCTGTAATGTTAGCGTCTCAACATGGACGATCAGAAAATGTTTTTCTAGAGTAGCCTTCATACAAGGAAACAAATGACTCAAAGTACTTAACTGTTATGATAAGAAACTTTCTAATGAATCGCGTTTCTTTACATTATGTTTTAATGTGCATCACAAGTAGGCCTCATCCAAAATAAATTAATTTAAATGGATTCATTATGCATATTTTAACAGCTAGCTCATTTTTGCTGGAATAACAAGGAACAGAAGATCGCCACGCCATTACTCCCAAAATCACATCCATAACCACTGTATCTCTCCCAAAATCACATCCATAACCACTGCATCTCTCCCAAAATCACATCCACAACCACTGCATCTCTCCCAAAATCACATCCATAACCACTGCATCTCTCCCAAAATCACATCCATAACCACTGTATCTCTCCCAAAATCACATCCATAACCACTGCATCTCTCCCAAAATCACATCCATAACCACTGCATCTCTCCCAAAATCACATCCATAACATAACATCCACACATCTGTTCACAAGAAATGAAGACGTGCACGCACACAAAGACATGGTTTTAAGAATTCTGGGTACTTCTACCAAGGAGTTTTCCTCAGCAAAGTCTAAGATGAGTTTGTGAGCCACAGAGAGGACTCTGGGAAGAACCTTAGAGGCAGTGCCTCAGAGATGCTGCTGGAGCCTGACATGGGGCAGCTATCCAGGGGCAGATATCCTGGGGTGGTTATCCTGGGGCGGTTATCCTGGGGCAGATATCCAGGGGCGGTTATCCTGGGGCAGATATCCAGGGGCAGATTTTTAGGGGCAGATATGCTGGGGCAGTTATCCAGGGGCAGTTACTCCTTTAATTGTTCACTCATTCTCTGTAATAACTGGGTTTGCAGCCGTTACCCTGAGCAGAGGGGGGAATCCCTGGCAGTGTCCATAACTGTCACAACCAGCTTTTTTGGACATGAAAGGTCAAAGGTCACGAGAAAGAACACACAAACTACTGGAATATATGGAGCTAGTGGCCATATGAATGGAGGTTTACAGTGTGAGGGTTTTAACTCCTGGTCATAGTCCCACTAAAACTGACTTTCTAAATCTGGCCATTTAATTACTTCCTACCTTTGATTGGTGACACAATCCCTTGCATTCCCGGGTTAAATCAAGGAAAAGGTATGAAAAATAGTCTTGTCAATGCAATGCAGAACTACTAATATAGGCCTACATGGTAATAATGTTTTGTTTTCTAGATGGCACTTATCAGTGATACGGTGGGAAGAGGCCCATTTGATGAAAGACTGAACCGCTCATCGCTCTGGTGCTGAGCTTGTACTGTGGTTTTACTGTGTTTACATTGTTTACATTACTTCAGCATGTACTGTTTTCTGTTTTCTGATAGGTGCACACACCGGTTACACAGTCATTTGCCTTTTCAATCAATAAATCAAAACATTTTTTCAGTAGAATAATCAATGATGTTTTCAGTAGAATAACACCCTTTACTAAGGGCGTGCTGTAGACTACTTCTCAGGGAACATTTCAGAAAAGGGATTACATGATGAAATAGCAGGCATTGAAACAATGACAAATGGCTTTGAGAGCTTTAAATGCAACAGGACATTAAAGTCCAGAACGTGCTTAGCTTTAAACTGAACTGTCCTATATGCCATTGTGTAAATTCACATGTTCTGCTGTGGCTAGCTCTCAGGGCTAATTGGTAATCTTAGCTGCTGTGGCTAGCTATCAGGGCTAATTGGTATTGTTAGCTGCTGTGGCTAGCTCTCAGGGCTAATTAGTGTTGTTAGATGCTGTGGCTAGCTCTCAGGGCTAATTAGTGTTGTTAGATGCTGTGGCTAGCTCTCAGGGCTAATTAGTGTTGTTAGATGCTGTGGCTAGCTCTCAGGGCTAATTAGTGTTGTTAGCTGCTGTGGCTAGCTCTCAGGGCTAATTAGTGTTGTTAGCTGCTGTGGCTAGCTCTCAGGGCTAATTAGTGTTGTTAGATGCTGTGGCTAGCTCTCAGGGCTAATTAGTGTTGTTAGATGCTGTGGCTAGCTCTCAGGGCTAATTAGTGTTGTTAGATGCTGTGGCTAGTTCTCAGGGCTAATTAGTGTTGTTAGCTGCTGTGGCTAGCTCTCAGGGCTAATTAGTGTTGTTAGATGCTGTGGCTAGCTCTCAGGGCTAATTAGTGTTGTTAGATGCTGTGGCTAGCTCTCAGGGCTAATTAGTGTTGTTAGATGCTGTGGCTAGCTCTCAGGGCTAATTAGTGTTGTTAGATGCTGTGGCTAGCTCTCAGGGCTAATTAGTGTTGTTAGATGCTGTGGCTAGCTCTCAGGGCTAATTAGTGTTGTTAGATGCTGTGGCTAGCTCTCAGGGCTAATTAGTGTTGTTAGATGCTGTGGCTAGCTCTCAGGGCTAATTAGTGTTGTTAGATGCTGTGGCTAGCTAGCTGATGTTAGCTGATATTAGCTGGGCATGAGCACAGTGAGGGCACTCTTTATGTGGAAAATTACACTGGGCTGTTCTGCAGGCTTTTGATGTGTGCTTGTATGTGTGTAATATAAATAAAAATAAATAAATTATAATTTATTTACCACAGTTTTAGGCTCTATTAAATTGCTGCTTGGTGGATGAGCCTTGCTGTGTAGAGAGTATTATGGTCTGTCTTCCCGCGCTCATCGTGTTTATGGCACTGTACTTATTATTTTCCCACAATTCCTCTGCTGTTGATCTGTAGGGTTGAGTGACAGCGTACCGGTGTTGTAGGTGAAATCGAAGCTGACACTTGTTTTGGAGACGCTTGGCCACATGTTACTGATTCACTGTTCTGTGAATTGTTCTACTTTAATGTAAGGGCCACTGTAATGGGGACTGCACAGTGAGATTGGCGGTATAGGGCCGCTGTAATGGGGACTGCACAGTGAGATTGGCGGTATAGGGCCACTGTAATGGGGACTGCACAGTGAGATTGGCGGTATAGGGCCACTGTAATGGGGACTGCACAGTGAGATTGGCGGTATAGGGCCGCTGTAATGGGGACTGCACAGTGAGATTGGCGGTATAGGGCCACTGTAATGGGGACTGCACAGTGAGATTGGCGGTATAGGGCCACTGTAATGGGGACTGCACAGTGAGATTGGCGGTATAGGGCCACTGTAATGGGGACTGCACAGTGAGATTGGCGGTATAGGCCCGCTGTAATGGGGACTGCACAGTGAGATTGGCGGTATAGGGCCACTGTAATGGGGACTGCACAGTGAGATTGGCGGTATAGGGCCGCTGTAATGGGGACTGCACAGTGAGATTGGCGGTATAGGGCCACTGTAATGGGGACTGCACAGTGAGATTGGCGGTATAGGCCTGCTGTAATGGGGACTGCACAGTGAGATTGGCGGTATAGGGCCACTGTAATGGGGACTGCACAGTGAGATTGGCGGTATAGGGCCGCTGTAATGGGGACTGCACAGTGAGATTGGCGGTATAGGGCCGCTGTAAAGGGGACTGCACAGTGAGATTGGCGTTGGAGCCTAGTCAGACTCTAGTAAGGTTATGAGCAGCCTGGTCAGGCTCATAGTGCTGTAAGGTTATGAGCAGCCTGGTCAGGCTCATAGTGCTGTAAGGTTATGAGCAGCCTGGTCAGGCTCATAGTGCTATAAGGTTATGAGCAGCCTGGTCAGGCTCATAGTACTGTAAGGTTATGAGCAGCCTGGTCAGGCTCATAGTGCTGTAAGGTTATGAGCAGCCTGGTCAGGCTCATAGTGCTGTAAGGTTATGAGCAGCCTGGTCAGGCTCATAGTACTGTAAGGTTATGAGCAGGGTCTGATGAATTTGGGGATGATGAAAGAGTATCTGCTCAGGAGCAGTAATTGGACTCGCTGTCCAGTCCTGCGTGATACTGTAGAACAGCACATTGTGTCCAGAGAAAGTTTATAACCCCCCCCCCCCCCCTCCCTCCCCCTCTGTTTGTGCTGAGTTGGTATAATGGAAGCTGGCGCTATGGCAACCCGATGTTGGGAGGAGAGGAGGGGGTGGGGAGGGGGGGCGGGGCTGAGTCATGATCTGCAGCCTCGTCAGAACTGAGACAGGACAGAACCCAACCTAAACCCCCCCCTCCCAAACTAGGGCATAGCCTGTGACTAACCCAAACTCCCCTTCTCAAAGAGAGGGCATGGCCTGGGACTAAGCAAAGTGCAGTGAAATTCCTGTGCATTACTGGCAGAACAATATTCTTCTTTCACAGAATGCTGGCTTTACACTGGCTGTATGGGGTAATCACACATCACACAGCTTTATACTGGCTGTATGGGGTAATCACACATCACACAGCTTTATACTGGCTGTATGGGGTAATCACACATCACACAGCTTTATACTGGCTGTATGGGGTAATCACACATCACACAGCTTTATACTGGCTGTATGGGGTAATCACACATCACACAGCTTTATACTGGCTGTATGGGGTAATCACACATCACACAGCTTTATACTGGCTGTATGGGGTAATCACACATCACACAGCTTTATACTGGCTGTATGGGGTAATTACACATCACACAGCTTTACACTGGCTGTATGGGGCAATCACACATCACACATCTTTACACTGGCTGTATGGGGTAATCACATCGCACATCTTTACACTGGCTGTATGGGGTAATTACACATCTACACTGGCTGTATGGGGTAATCACACATCTTTACACTGGCTGTATGGGGTAATCACACATCACACATCTTTACACTGGCTGTATGGGGTAATCACACATCACACAGCTTTACACTGTCTGTATGGGGTAATCACACATCTTTACACTGGCTGTATGGGGTAATCACACATCACACATCTTTACACTGGCTGTATGGGGTAATCACACATCACACAGCTTTACACTGGCTGTATGGGGTAATCACACATCTTTACACTGGCTGTATGGGGTAATCACACATCACACATCTTTACACTGGCTGTATGGGGTAATCACACATCACACAGCTTTACACTGTCTGTATGGGGTAATCACACATCTTTACACTGGCTGTATGGGGTAATCACACATCACACATCTTTACACTGGCTGTATGGGGTAATCACACATCACACAGCTTTACACTGGCTGTATGGGGTAATCACACATCACACAGCTTTACACTGTCTGTATGGGGTAATCACACATCACACAGCTTTACACTGTCTGTATGGGGTAATCACACATCACACATCTTTACACTGGCTGTATGGGGTAATCACACATCTTTACACTGGCTGTATGGGGTAATCACACATCTTTACACTGGCTGTATGGGGTAATCACACATCACACAGCTTTACACTGTCTGTATGGGGTAATCACACATCTTTACACTGGCTGTATGGGGTAATCACACATCACACATCTTTACACTGGCTGTATGGGGTAATCACACATCACACATCTTTACACTGGCTGTATGGGGTAATCACACATCACACATCTTTACACTGGCTGTATGGGGTAATCACACATCACACAGCTTTACACTGGCTGTATGGGGTAATCACACATCACACATCTTGTACATTATGCCTCCAGAGGTTTTAAGTGTGATTGTTACCTGATTATTCTTCAAAGAATTTAATTTAACCTTATTTTAGGTTGTGTTTCGTAAAAGCACATGCACCCGGAGACCACTGTGCTCATAAAAACTAATATTTCTCTTTAAAATTGTGCATAAGCACTATAAAATTAATCCGTTCATACAAAGTGTCTCTGGAAACATATCATTGCTTTGTACCCACACAGACCAGCTCTCCCACTCAGTCACAATATAACATCTACCCACACAGACCAGCTCTCTCACTCAGTCACAATATAACATCTACCCACACAGACCAGCTCTCTCACTCAGTCACAATATAACATCTACCCACACAGACCAGCTCTCTCACTCAGTCACAATATAACATCTACCCACACAGACCAGCTCCCTCACTCAGTCACAATATAATATCTACCCACACAGACCAGCTCTCTCACTCAGTCACAATATAACATCTACCCACACAGACCAGCTCTCTCACTCAGTCACAATATAACATCTACCCACACAGACCAGCTCTCTCTCAGTCACAATATAACATCTACCCACACAGTCCAGCTCTCTCACTCAGTCACAATATAACATCTACCCACACAGTCCAGCTCTCAGTCACAATATAACATCTACCCACACAGTCCAGCTCTCTCTCAGTCACAATATAACATCTACCCACACAGTCCAGCTCTGGTTCAAGGTTATTCTTTTAGTTTTCGTTTGCGTGCGTGCGTGCGTGCGTGCATCTCAGCGCATTGGTGTGAGTTATTGCTCACTTCTTGAATTCAGACCTGCTCTTCAGTCTGGGCACGATTCTGCAGAGAGATGGAGGGATGATGGGTTGGTGGACGGACGGATGGATGGATGGGTGGATGATGGATATATGAATGATGGATGATGGATCCTGCCCAAAGCTCACGGCTCTGTGCTAAAGGTTTTAGATTTCCTTGCTGTCAGTGTGCGAATAGTTTATACATGTAACCTTACACGTACCATCACACATCGCCTGGATGTTGATGGAGTGGCTGAAAGCAATTTAATGTGGCATTCCCCTTCGCCGAGGGACAGGTATGTGGTCTTTGACCTATGGACCCTTTTATTATTATGCATTTTTTGATATAGGCTACACAATAATAATATTTCACATTGTAATCTTTATATTTTAGTCATGCTTGTGCGTGCCCCTGTGTGTAACAGACAGGAGGGTACGCGCGTTTTGCACACACCTATGTAGATGCACTTATATGCGCCGTTAAAATAACATGTAAACACTGCGACATGACTTTAGACCAGGATTTTGGTGGTTTTAGCGCAAGCGCTTTCTGCTGGCTCAAGATAGCAATACGCCAAAAATGATCCTGGCCACTCCTCATCTTAAGACCAAAACGCCCATTTCACTTGCAGTGGGCGCAAGAATACATGGTATTTAAACAATGTGAGCGCTAGGCGTTATAATGAACCCTGCGCCGGGTGTAAGATAGCAAAGACACTTGCGTTTGGGTTGGCGCCGGGCGTAAGATAGGGCCCAGAGTGTGCTAAGTTTAGAATGAAATGTACACCAAGACCATACAGCACAGGAAGCAGGAATCCCCTCCCTGTCTCACCCATGTGAGCCGGTAAGTCATTCTACATGCATCACAGTCACATGACATCAGGAAGTCAGGGGATTCCTGTTCAGTGCTTCACGTCTGTACTTGTTTACTTGCAGTGAATCCAGTGGCGATTCTAGCTTGTATAAGGCCCTGGACGAAACCCCGCTTCAGCGCCCCCCCCCCCCCCCCCCCCCCACCATTCTGCACTAGCTGTCATTTTTATTCAGACATTTGGAACAACACAAATAAATAATCATAGCATTTAAAACTATATAAATATAAAAATATATACAAAAATAAGACTCATCAATATCAAAAAGAGGTTACAAAGACAAATAGAAACAAATTGTAGTATATAAATACAAATAAAATAGAGAATCAAATTATTATACTCTTACCCTATTGCTAACAAAAAACACAAATATAACTGAATTACGAAGAACTCTCCAATCGATTAATAATCGAGTGTGAAAGCCCTATATTTAATTTTATTAGCTTTTCATATTTGTCAATGTCGTTTTAAAAGCAACATTTTGAACACCCTGTTAGTACGTTTATATTGTCAATTGAAATGAGCTGAATACATTTAAGATGGTTAATTAAAAAGGCTATTTTCCATATGTCTTGTCTGTTGAATTAATCTCAGTCAACTCTAATCAACAAAAGTGCAAAGCATTGTGAAAATGCAAGAACGAATACGAGTAGACTTTTATTTTATCGGTTTCTATAGGCCTACTGGCTAGGAAGGTGATACATTTTCAATCGTTTTGTAAAACAATCAAACATATTTGAACAACATTTTATAATGAATACATAAGCTAAAATTGTCCTAATAATCATACTTCTGAAAAGGGCATAATTTAACACTGATTTAAGTGATTTTATGAGTAATATAACGGGTAATATAACGCTTTACTTTAAAAAAAGGTAACTAGTAATATGTTCAAGTAACGCCCCCAACTCTGATCATGATGAAACTGTGAAATTATATCCAATGTTATGTAAGCTAGTTGGACAGAAAAGCATCAACATTACCCATCCCCCAACACTGTCAACCAAGAGTCAAGACTAAAACAATTCACCTTGGTGGTGTGCAGACTGGTTTTATATTACCAGATTTCACACAAACCAGAAAAAAATGCAACAATATGTCTACAGTATTATGAATGAATTGTGGTTTATTTGGTAGCATTTCGTAGTGTGACTGATTTTACTAATTGCATTAGTACTGTACAAAGTTAGAGGTGCACTATTTAGCTCCCCCTACCTCGGGCTTCCCCGCTCCTCCCCATCTCATACTTCTGAGTGGGAGACCTTCCCAGACGCCGGCTGTAGCATGCAGGGCACCCACTCCGACGAGGTTAATTGACCCACATGGTAACATGACATCATCGACGTGAGTGACGTGCGAATGAGGGATAGAAAACCCATGGTGCAAATGTCACCATCCCGCCCTGTCCCGCCCCCGTCCCGCCCCTGGCAAGATGCCGCCCTGGGCGGCTGCCCATGTCACCCATAACTAAATCCGCCACTGAGTGAATCAAATGTAAGCACAAGTATATAAATATTACTAATGTACTTAGTTATGCACAGTTAGTACAAATTATAGTGCTAATTGTCCCTGCATTTCCTAAGTACACTTCAGCAGTTTTAAGAAGTCCAGATCTTTCATTTTGGCCAAAACGTTTCCAAAATATCTGATCACAATCCATGTGGGAACTCTAGTGAGGTCTCTGATGTGTTCAGAGTGTGAACGTTACTGTTAGTGCACACTTGGGAACATTTACACTGTTAGTGCACACTTGGGCACATTTACACTGTTAGGGCACACTTGGGCACATTTACACTGTTAGTGCACACTTGGGCACATTTTCACTGTTAGGGCGCACTTGGGCACATTTACACTGTTAGTGCACACTTGGGCACATTTTCACTGTTAGTGCACACTTGGGCACATTTACACTGTTAGTGCACACTTGGGCACATTTACACTGTTAGTGCGCACTTGGGCACATTTACACTGTTAGTGCACACTTGGGCACATTTTCACTGTTAGTGCACACTTGGGCACATTTACACTGTTAGTGCACACTTGGGCACATTTTCACTGTTAGTGCACACTTGGGCACATTTACACTGTTAGTGCACACTTGGGCACATTTACACTGTTAGTGCGCACTTGGGCACATTTACACTGTTAGGGCGCACTTGGGCACATTTACACTGTTAGTGCACACTTGGGCACATTTTCACTGTTAGTGCACACTTGGGCACATTTACACTGTTAGTGCACACTTGGGCACATTTTCACTGTTAGGGCACACTTGGGCACATTTACACTGTTAGGGCGCACTTGGGCACATTTACACTGTTAGTGCACACTTGGGCACATTTACACTGTTAGGGCACACTTGGGCACATTTACACTGTTAGTGCACACTTGGGCACATTTACACTGTTAGTGCACACTTGGGCACATTTTCACTGTTAGTGCACACTTGGGCACATTTACACTGTTAGTGCACACTTGGGCACATTTTCACTGTTAGTGCACACTTGGGCACATTTACACTGTTAGTGCACACTTGGGCACATTTACACTGTTAGTGCGCACTTGGGCACATTTACACTGTTAGGGCGCACTTGGGCACATTTACACTGTTAGTGCACACTTGGGCACATTTTCACTGTTAGTGCACACTTGGGCACATTTACACTGTTAGTGCACACTTGGGCACATTTTCACTGTTAGGGCACACTTGGGCACATTTACACTGTTAGGGCGCACTTGGGCACATTTACACTGTTAGTGCACACTTGGGCACATTTACACTGTTAGGGCACACTTGGGCACATTTACACTGTTAGTGCGCACTTGGGCACATTTTCACTGTTAGGGCGCACTTGGGCACATTTACACTGTTAGGGCGCACTTGGGCACATTTACACTGTTAGGGCGCACTTGGGCACATTTACACTGTTAGGGCACACTTTGGCACATTTACACTGTTAGGGCGCACTTGGGCACATTTACACTGTTAGGGCGCACTTGGGCACATTTACACTGTTAGGGCGCACTTGGGCACATTTACACTGTTAGGGCGCACTTGGGCACATTTACACTGTTAGGGCACACTTGGGCAAATTTACACTGTTAGGGCACACTTGGGCACATTTACACTGTTAGGGCACACTTGGGCACATTTACACTGTTAGTGCACACTTGGGCACATTTACACTGTTAGGGCGCACTTGGGCACATTTACACTGTTAGGGCACACTTGGGCACATTTACACTGTTAGGGCGCACTTGGGCACATTTACACTGTTAGGGCGCACTTGGGCAAATTTACACTGTTAGGGCACACTTGGGCACATTTACACTGTTAGGGCACACTTGGGCACATTTACACTGTTAGTGCACACTTGGGCACATTTACACTGTTAGGGCGCACTTGGGCACATTTACACTGTTAGGGCACACTTGGGCACATTTACACTGTTAGGGCACACTTGGGCACATTTACACTGTTAGTGCACACTTGGGCACATTTACACTGTTAGGGCGCACTTGGGCACATTTACACTGTTAGGGCACACTTGGGCACATTTACACTGTTACGGCACACTTGGGCACATTTACACTGTTAGGGCACACTTGGGCACATTTACACTGTTAGGGCACACCTGGGCACATTTACACTGTTAGGGCACACTTGGGCACATTTACACTGTTAGTGCACACTTGGGGGCACATTTACACTGTTAGGGCACACTTGGGCACATTTACACTGTTAGGGCACACTTGGGCACATTTACACTGTTAGGGCACACTTGGGCACATTTACACTGTTAGGGCACACTTGGGCACATTTACACTGTTAGTGCACACTTGGGGGCACATTTACACTGTTAGGGCACACTTGGGCACATTTACACTGTTAGGGCACACTTGGGCACATTTACACTGTTAGTGCACACTTGGGCACATTTACACTGTTAGGGCACACTTGGGCACATTTACACTGTTAGGGCACACTTGGGCACATTTACACTGTTAGGGCACACTTGGGCACATTTACACTGTTAGTGCACACTTGGGCACATTTACACTGTTAGGGCACACTTGGGCACATTTACACTGTTAGGGCACACTTGGGCACATTTACACTGTTAGTGCACACTTGGGGGCACATTTACACTGTTAGGGCACACTTGGGCACATTTACACTGTTAGGGCACACTTGGGCACATTTACACTGTTAGGGCACACTTGGGCACATTTACACTGTTAGGGCACACTTGGGCACATTTACACTGTTAGTGCACACTTGGGGGCACATTTACACTGTTAGGGCACACTTGGGCACATTTACACTGTTAGGGCACACTTGGGCACATTTACACTGTTAGGGCACACTTGGGCACACTTCAGCACAGGACATTGTCTGCTCTTTGAGATAGATATGTGATTTGCCTAAATATACAGCTGTAAATGAAAGAAAACGGGTTAGAGTGTATCATAGGCGTAGATTTGGGTCGGGATGGTACTTTCTGGAAAAACTGGAATACACTGACCAACACGGAGAGACATATGCATGTATGAAACAGAGAGCTGATCTGGTTGTCCGGTTGTCATGCGCTAGTGCGCTGTTTTTTCTCTTCACTGCATCAACACAGTGCATGATCTACCATCGGCTACTGTTGCTATTTTCAAACGTTGCACCGAAAACCATAGCAAAACATTTTCTGATTGAACGTGCCCCTGTGTTGCACGGACACCGTTTTTACCATTACGACATATGGTTCTTCCACCCACTACTGAGGCTCCTGACTGTTTGTTCAATGAATAAAGTGTAAAATTACCAATATGTCTTGTTTGTTCCTTGTTACTGATAGAGAGTTCAATCATCCAATCCCACAAATAACTCAAAACAATAGAGTCAATACCAACAGGAGAATACACTGTTTGACATTGGCAGGGAAATTTGGCACATTTCACTTGGGACCCCACCCACATAATCAGCTGTGCTGCTCATCCCACAAATGCATGATCGTTACAATTGGGACATCGTTTTAACGGGAAATGAAGAGGCTTTCCAATGATATAAGATACAATGCTAATAATACAGTGACAACAGTGATATGATCAACCAAACACAAATTTCCAGACTTTTTTTGAGGAGTTTATAACATATACTGCAGGGATAGGCAACTCCAGGCCTCGTGGGCCGGTGGGTGTGCAGGTTTTTTCTGCCACCAGTCACCCTGGCTCAGTCAGCTAATTAGTTATATACACCAACACCGATTCACTCGTAAATTAGACTACAACAAACGCTACAGTACATGCATACAGGCATAAGAACGTTCATCAGCTGCTGTTCATATCGCGGAACATAGTGAAAATATCAGATCATGTAACTGATTGGGCTAATTAAATAATTGGTAACTGGCGGCAGCAAAAACCTGCACACCCACCGGCCCACAAGGCCTGGAGTTGCCTATCCCCTGATATACTGTATAAGAGCACCTATAACCA
>CM056379.1:116305086-116375086 GCA_029718625.1 Synaphobranchus kaupii | reverse complement strand
AGTAAAGCTTCAGTATCACACAGCAGTGCTTTAGTAAAGCTTCAGTATCACACAGCAGTGCTTCAGTAAAGCTTCAGTATCACACAGCAGTGCTTCAGTAAAGCTTCAGTATCACACAGCAGTGTTTCAGTAAGGCTTCAGTATCACAGCAGTGCTTCAGTAAAGCTTCAGTATCACACAGCAGTGCTTCAGTAAAGCTTCAGTATCATACAGCAGTGCTTCAGTAAAGCTTCAGTATCACAGCAGTGCTTCAGTAATACTTCAGTATCACACAGCAGTGCTTCAGTAAAGCTTCAATATCACAGAAGTGCTTCAGTAAAGCTTCAGTATCACAGCAGTGCTTCAGTAAAGTTTCAGTATCACACAGCAGTGCTTCAGTAAAGCTTCAGTATCACACAGCAGTGTTTCAGTAAAGCTTCAGTATCACAGCAGTGCTTCAGTAAAGCTTCAGTATCACACAGCAGTGTTTCAGTAAAGCTTCAGTATCACACAGCAGTGCTTCAGTAAAGCCTCAATATCACACAGCAGTGCTTCAGTAAAGCTTCAGTATCACACATCAGTGTTTCAGTAAAGCCTCAGTAAAGCTTCAGTATCAGACAGCAGTGTGTCAGTAAAGCTTCAGTATCACACAGCTGTGCTTCAGTAAAGCTTCAGTATCACACAGCAGTGCTTCAGTAAAGCTTCAGTATCACATAGCAGTGCTTCAGTAAAGCTTCAGTATCACACAGCAGTGCTTCAGTAAAGCTTCAGTATCACACAGCAGTGTTTCAGTAAAGCTTCAGTATCACACAGCAGTGCTTCAGTAAAGCTTCAGTATCATATAGCAGTGCTTCAGTAAAGCTTCAGTATCACAGCAGTGCTTCAGTAATGCTTCAGTATCACACAGCAGTGCTTCAGTAAAGCTTCAATATCACAGCAGTGCTTCAGTAAAGCTTCAGTATCTCACAGCAGTGTTTCAGTAAGGCTTCCGTATCACAGCAGTGCTTCAGTAAAGCTTCAGTATCACACAGCAGTGCTTCAGTAAAGCTTCAGTATCACACAACAGTGCTTCCGTAAAGCTTCAGTATCACACAGCAGTGCTTCAGTAAAGCTTCAGTATCAAAGCAGTGCTTCAGTAAAGCTTCAGTATCACACAGCAGTGCTTCAGTAAAGCTTCAGTATCACACAGCAGTGCTTCAGTAAAGCTTCAGTATCACACAGCAGTGCTTCAGTAATGCTTCAGTATCACAAAGCAGTGCTTCAGTAAAGCTTCAATATCACATATTGGACATGTATGCTCTCAGCTTTGAGAAAGGAAGCTTCTGATTGGACAGGCGTGTAAAGAAAGCATCTGATTGGACAGGGGCGCTCTGATCTCTGATGTGTGGCTTGTCGCTCCTGGCAGGTCCTTCTCTTTGTGTTCTCCATCCTGCGCAAGGTTGCCTGGGACTACGGTCGCTTGGCGCTGGTGACGGACGCAGACAGGTAAGACCACGGTGGGGGGTTTTGGGGGGTCATAAAATGTTTTTTACAATGGTTTTGTGAGTGTCGCTGAGTCTGTTTTTTTCCAGTGTTTGCTCTGTTCCCACAAGCTCACCTGCTGCTCTGACCCCAGTGGTTTTTGGGGTTTGCTGAAGCAAGCATGGATTCCCTCTCATTTTACTACCCAAGTTAGCGGCAAATTTTGCGACTTCTAAGATGCTCTCTTGTCACCATGACAACTGCATCTCCAGTCAATCAGACAGCACCTGGACATTCTATTTGCACATTTTATTTTAGCTTTTTTCTGATTGGCTGCTTTTGTCCTCTAATGACAGATGAACACGCTGATGTGGAATTCACAGATAAAGATTGATTGATAGTGTTTCCTACCAAAAAAAAAGAAAAAAAGATAGTGTTTCCTACCTGCCTCATTTGTACAGACCCTCTTAAGCAGGTAAATCATTCTACCATTTCCAGCCTGAGGTTGTAGCCTTGGAGGGAGTCGTGAAGATGTGATCAGGGTTAGGGGTTTGTCTAAACTAGCTGCATATTTAAAGCTTGTTTTGGGCTCCATGTATTCACTGCTGCCAGAAACATCGTTCTTCGGCTCTGGCTGTTCGCTTGTTTGTGAAACACTGGGAGGAATGTAGTGAATCTGCTGCTCATTCTGGCTCAATTTGTCCCTCCCTTCAAGAGGAATGATGATGATGTCACAGTGAGAGAAGGGAATATATTACAATAGACTTATTACAATCACATTACAGCACAATATATGGGGGAATATGCAAATTATTGCCACTTTCAGATATTGTGATGTGTTTTGTATGTCTTTTAAAAATACATTACTGTAAAATATATTCATTGTTGTATTTTCAATATATAATATATTACGTGTATTTGCACATGTTTACAGTGTGTTCCATTTCTATAAGGGAGCTTCCCTGTGATGTTCTACCATGGAGATGGGCCTGGGGCAGTTAGTTAGAGAATTGGGCAGTTTTTGGGGGCAGTTCTTAGTTTATTAAAGGAGTATTTTGTCCTGGGTGTGGCTGGAGGGCGTGGGTCCCCCCATTCAATACTGGAGAGGGTGTGGCTAATACTCCTGCTCCATACTAGAGGGGGTGTGGCTAATCCTCCTGGTCCATAGTCAGTGCATATGGATGGCCAGGTCTGGGAATCAGGGCAGCTATAGGCTGTGGGATCGGCACAGGCAACGCAAGCAGCCAATAGGATCCCAGCATCGCAAGAGGATTTAGTGCTCTTACTCTGGGTGAATCAAGCCTGTAAATATGGAACAGACCTGGTTAGACCGGGGCCTCGTTAGCACATAGCCACCCTGCAGTATGACTGTGTATCCATTACTGCCCCATTACTGCCCCGTTACTGCCCCACTACTGCCCCACTACTGCCCCATTACTGCCTGTTACTGCCCAGTTACTGCCCAGTTACTGCCCCATTACTGCCCCGTTACTGCCCCACTATTGCCCCATTACTGCCCCATTACTGCCCTGTTACTGCTCCATTACTGCCCAAATGCCCCATTACTGCCCCACTACTGCCTCATTACTGCCCCACTACTGTCCCATTACTGCCCCTTCACTGCCCCATTACTGCCCCGTTACTGCCCCACTACTGCCCCGTTACTGCCCCACTACTGCCCCATTACTGCCCCATTACTGCCCTGTTACTTCCCCATTATTGCCCCATTACTGCCCCACTACTGCCCCATTACTGCCCCACTACTGCCCCGTTACTGCCCCACTACTGCCCCATTACTGCCCTAATGCCCCATTACTGCCCCGTTACTGCCCCATTACTGCCCAGTTTCTGCCCCATTACTGCCCCGTTACTGCCCCACTACTGCCCCGTTACTGCCCCATTACTGCCCCGTTACTGCCCCATTATTGCCCCATTACTGCCCCGTTACTGCCCCATTACTGCCCCACTACTGCCCCATTACTGCCCTGTTACTGACCTAATGCCCCATTACTGCCCCACTACTGCCTCATTACTGTCCCACTACTGTCCCATTACTGCCCCTTTACTGCCCCGTTACTGCCCCATTACTGCCCCGTTACTGCCCCACTACTGCCCCGTTACTGCCCCATTACTGTCCCATTACTGCCGTGTTACTGCCCCATTATTGCCCCATTACTGCCCCACTACTGCCCCATTACTGCCCCACTACTGCCCCGTTACTGCCCCATTACTGCCCCGTTACTGCCCTAATGCCCCACTACTGCCCCGTTACTGCCCTAATGCCCCACTACTGCCCCGTTACTGCCCCGTTATTGCTCTAATGCCCCGTTACTGCCCCATTACTGCCCTAATGCCCCATTACTGCCCCACTACTGCCTCATTACTGCCCCATTACTGCCCTGTTACTGCCCCGTTACTGCCCCGTTACTGCCCCACTACTGCCCTGTTACTGCCCCACTACTGTCCCGTTACTGCCCCATTACTGCCCCGTTACTGCCCCACTACTGGCCCATTACTGCCCCGTTACTGCCCTAATGCCCCATTACTGCCCTGTTACTGCCCCACTACTGTCCCATTACTGCCCCATTACTGCCCCGTTACTGCCCCATTACTGCCCTAATGCCCCCTTACTGCCGCACTACTGCCCCATTACTGCCCCATTGCTGCCCCGTTACTGCCCCATTACAGCCCCGTTACTGCCCCGTTACTACCCCGTTACAGCCCCGTTACTGCCCCACTACTGCCCCGTTACTGTCCCATTACTGCCCTAATGCCCCATTACTGCCCCGTTACTGCCCCACTACTGCTCCACTACTGCCCTACTACTGTCCCATTACTGCCCGTTACTGCCCTAATGCCCCATTACTGCCCCGTTACTGCCCCACTACTGCCCCATTACTGCCCCGTTACTGCCCCATTACTGCCCAGTTACTGCCCCGTTACTGCCCCACTACTGCCCCGTTACTGCCCCGTTACTGCCCTAATGCCCTATTACTGCCTCATTACTGCCCCACTACTGCCCCATTACTGCCCCATTACAGCCCCATTACTTCCCCATTACTGCCCCACTACTGCCCCATTACAGCCCCGTTACTGTCCCATTACTGCCCTAATGCCCCACTACTGCCCCATTACTGCCCCATTTCTGCCCCGTTACTGCCCCATTACTGCCCCGTTACTGCCCCATTACTGCCCAGTTACGGCCCCATTACTGCCCCGTTACTGCCCCATTACTGTCCCATTACTGCCCCATTTCTGCCCCGTTACGGCCCCGTTACGGCCCCATTACTGCCCCGTTACTGCCCCATTACTGTCCCATTACTGCCCAGTTACTGCCCTAATGCCCCATTACTGCCCCATTTCTGCCCCGTTACAGCCCCATTACTGCCTCGTTACTGCCCCATTACTGCCCCGTTACTGCCCCATTACTGCCCCATTACTGTCCCGTTACTGCCCCATTACTGCCCCGTTACTGCCCCACTAATGGCCCATTACTGCCCCATTACAGCCCCATTACTGCCCCATTACTGCCCACTACTGCCCCATTACTGCCCCATTACTGCCTCGTTACTGCCCCATTACTGCCCCATTACTGCCCCATTACTGCCCCATTACTGCCTCGTTACTGCCCCATTACTGCCCCGTTACTGCCCCATTACTGCCCCATTACTGTCCCGTTACTGCCCCATTACTGCCTCGTTACTGCTCCATTACTGCCCTAATGCCCCATTACAGCCCCATTACTGCCCCATTATTGCCCCACTACTGCCCCATTACTGCCCCGTTACTGCCCCATTACTGCCCAGTTACTGCCCTAATGCCCCATTACTGCCCCATTACTGCCCAATTTCTGCCCCGTTACTGCCCCATTACTGCCCCATTACTGCCCCATTTCTGCCCCATTACTGCCCAGTTACTGCCCTAATGCCCCATTACTGCCCCGTTACTGCCCCATTACTCTACAGCCCTACTGCCCCATCGCTCAGAGAGACGGAAAACTTTCTCTGAGTTTTCTCTGGTTAGACTCTCTCTTTCTCTCTTTCTCTGTCTCTCTCTCTTTCTCTCTTTCTCTGTCTCTCTCTCTTTCTCTCTTTCTCTGTTGTTTGGGGTTATAGGAGAGAGGAGAGTAGTGCCAATATTTTATATTTCCTGCCAATACAACATATGGAGAGTGAGGGAGGGAGAGAGAGAGAGGGAGAGGGAGAGAGAGAAAGGGATGATTAGCGAAAGAGAGAGAGCAGAAAGAGAGCATAGAGAATAACCCCCACCTGAGTCACCCGGTCTCACAGGTCACAGGTCATAGGTCAGGCTGAGGGCTGCTCCATGGTAACAGTAACATAGCCCTGTGAATGCTAAGGGTAACAGTGCCTCCAAGAATACTGTGCTGACTGTGTTATAATCAGGATCAGTGTGTGAGGTATTATGTGAGGTATTATGTGAGGTTGTGTGTGTGTATGTGTGTGTGTGTGTGTGTGTGTGTGTGTGTGTGTGTGTGAGGTAGTAAAGGTGTGTTTTAGGAACCCAGCTGATCTCTACTCCTTCTTTTGTTTCCCCTGAAAGACAGAAGCAGTGTCTCAGCAGGCTGGAGGAGAGGGAATAGTATGTTTGAGTTTTTCTCCTTCAGTTTCCTGCTTCCATTTCCAGGCTGTTCTACAGGCTCCTCCCACTGTGCCTTACACTCAATTAACATTCTGTGTGCGTGTGTGTGTGAGGTGTGTGCATGTGTGTGTGGGGTGTGTGCGTGTGTGTGTGGGCGGTGTGTGCATGTATGTGGGGTGTGTGCGTGTGTATATGTGTGTGTGAGTGTGTGTGCATGTGTGTGTGGGGTGTGTGCGTGTGTGTGTGGGCGGTGTGTGCATGTGTGTGGGGTGTGTGCGTGTGTATATGTGTGTGTGAGTGTGTGTGCATGTGTGTGTGGGGTGTGTGCGTGTGTATGTGTGTGTGTGAGTGTGTGCATGTGTGTGTGGGGTGTGTGCATGTGTATATGTGTGTGTGAGTGTGTGTGTGTGTGTGTGTATGTATGCTATCTGTGTATGAAAATAATATTTGTACCTGTGGGAGCTCTAACTCTAACTCCAGCTTCAGTGTCTCTCAGTGACTCTCTGTCCCAGAAGCCTCTGGGGCTTTGGCTTTCTGCTCTACGAGTCTTTGGGTCCTGGTTTGACTAAAATGCTAATAAGAATTCCCTAATCTGTATGCATGCATCTTACCTGTGTGATTTTTACACCAGCAAAAAGAAGGATTATGAGCCAGTGAACAGGTAACGGGTGTCTGATTATGGTGTCTCCTAATCAACGTAAACAAGGACTGTCTGCCCAGAGGTCCTCAGGATCTCTTTCAGACTGACACTCCACCCTGATCCTGGGGAGTTCTGGGTAATGTAGTCCAATGTTATAGCTCTCCCTCTGGACTCTGTTCAGCAGGACTTGTGCCACATACCTAGTGTTGCTATGGGAACTGGGATGGACTCAGTTGCCAGGGCAACCTCTGACTCCTTTAGTTTCAAACACAGGCTCATTTCATTTCAATCAGTTATCCACAGTGGAATGTCTCACCAGATCCGGGTCAAACTGGGTCAGATCTGGGTCAAATACGAATTTTAAATACTTTAACTCTTTACATGCCAGTAAAAAACACACCTACTGCCCCCCTGAGAACTTCCCAAAACTTGTAATCATATGATCTAAAAGAAGAATTTTGTTGAGAATATTCTGAAAATAGAGTTCTTTTTAGAGTAGAGTAGAATTCTTTTTTTTTATTTTTTATTTTTTATAATCCTCAGGAATTTTACTGGTGTGTATTTAAAATAACCATCTGACCCAGGCTTGGCAGATAGCCATAATACTTATATGATTGGCTGATGGGCAACAGAGCTTGTGATTGGCTGTTCAGCCCCTTTGCAGCTGTGTGGCTGGTCCTGTTGACCAGAGGGTTTGTGAGTAGCGTCTGGTCCCCTTCGAGGATAACAAGCGGCCTTAACGAGACTAACCCTGCATTCCCCAAAGGGTGGGATCCGGGATCTGTGTGTAACTGGAGTAGCAGACGTGTGTGTTAAACTGACGCCTTCCTGACAGACTGTGCTGTGTGTAGATAAACTGGGTCTCTGGAGAGCAGCATTAATCCAGGAGAAAGACCAGGATAATTAATATTCATCGTCTAGGTTTCCGTTAACTCTGTAAAAAATGCTTAGTTGTGGATTTAAGTGCATTTTGAACTAACAAAGATGTACCAGGGGGTTCTGTCAGAGACACAGAGTGGGTTGTGTGCGCTTGTGATCGAAATCCATTTCAGTGTGTCCTAGTTCACCCTGCAGAACAGTATTGTGTAGACCTGAGGCCCACTGGCTAACTCCCACGCTAACATGTCTGTCTGTCTGTGTGCCTGTCCTCAGCGTGGCTTCTGCTCTTCACTCTGAGACGCCTGACCGGTACGAGCGACTCACCTCCGTCTCCAGCTCTGTGGACTTCGACCAAAGAGACAATGTAAGCCCCGCTAGCATAGCCAACCGCTAGCTTACAGCTATCACACCACTAGCACACCGCTAGCATACCGCTGGCATACCGCTAGTATATTGCTAGCACACCACTAGCACACTGCTAGCATACCGCTAGTATATTGCTAGCACACCACTAGCATACCGCTAGTATACCGCTAGTATATTGCTAGCACACCACTAGCATACCGCTAGTATATTGCTAGCATACCGCTAGCATACCACTAGTATATTGCTAGCACATCACTAGCATACTGCTACATTCATTCCTGCTGTGTGCCTCCTGCCTCTAAACCCCAGCAGATCTAAAACCACACACTGATCCCTGGAGCTAGCTGCCCTGCCCATGGTCCCTGCCTGCACCAGGGTCCTCAGCCCATGGTCCCTGCCTGCACCAGGGTCCTCAGCCCATGGGTCTCATTTTGATTCAGTGCTTACTTATCACAGCAGTTCATTTTTAAGTAGGAAGGCAAAACTTTAAAATATTTTATAGATCCAATATAATCTACTTGCATGTGTTTCTTGTGACCTAAACATACAGTATTTGTGTGCAATAAAGTGTGTTCATAGATGTGGAATGGAGCTGAATCACTGGCTTCTAAGGTAGTCCAGTAATGGCATGTAGGTAGATATCCTTTGTTAAATAAGTAGAAGAACACGTCACTGCACCTGGTATCAGAACTGGTCCTGATTGGCTGATTCTTTCTCTGGCTCTGATTGGCTGAATCTTTTTGTTTCCCACAGGGCTTCTGTTCCTGGCTGACAGCCATCTTCAGGATAAAGTAAGACCCCTGAGGACTCTATGCACCTACTGTCACACTGCTCAGGGACTTCCTGTGGAGGAAGGGAGGAGAGGAGTGGTAGTGGGGGAGTGGAGGAAGGGAGGTGGGGAGTGAAGAATATTGGGATGCACCCTTGGCCTCTGGTCTACATATTGCATCTCTAAGGTCACACTGTGGAGGGACTTCCTGTCTTAGTGCAGCACTCAGCTGATGTGTGTGAAAGTGACAATGCCCTGCTTAAGATGTCACCTAAACCAGCTTTATAAATATCCTGCTAATAGGATCACCCTGGGTGCGTCCCGATAGTCGAAAAATGCACCCTGATTACATACTGTACATGTAAATAATTGTACTCAAAATGTTCAGGCAGTTTTGCATACTTTCGGGTAGGAGAGGAGTGGTAGTGGGGGAGTGGAGGAAGGGAGGAGAGGACTGGTAGTGGGGGTGGGGAGTGAAGAATATTGGGACGCAGCCCCTGTGGTCTGCTGCTGCTGTGGGGGACAGAGTGCCCCCGGTGGCCATCCAAGGAACAGGCAGAATATTGACAGGAATGTAGATGTTAGGCAGAAATGTAATGGTTATGGCAGGAATGTTAGTGTAATATTAGTAATGGAGATTTGTGAGGTTAATGTTGGCGTAGCATTCATTTCATGTTAGTTTAATGTTAGTATAATGTTTTTGCAGGGATGAGATTTGGGAGGTTAATGTTAGTTTATGCTAGATTAATGTTAGTGTAACATTAGTGAATGTTGGTTTAATGTTAGTGTAACATTAGTGTGCATTGGTTTATGTTAGTGTTACATTAGTGTATGTTGGTTTATTTTAGTGTAACATTAGTGTGTGTTGGTTTATGTTAGTGTAACATTAGTGTATGTTGGTTTATGTTAGTGTAACATTAGTGTATGTTGGTTTAATGTTAGTGTAACATTAGTGTATGATGGTTTAATGTTAGTGTAACATTAGTGTAATGTTTTCACAGGGATGAGGAGATTCGGGAGAAGTGTGGCGAGGACGCTGTGCACTACCTGTCCTTCCAGCGCCACATCATCGGCCTGCTGGTGGTGGTGGGCGTGCTCTCTGTGGGCATCGTCCTGCCCATCAACTTCTCCGGAGATCTGCTGGGTGAGTGGGCGGGGTTTGGCGGGGCCTGTTGGTGTGCATTTTGATAGCTACTGTATAATGTTGTGGATTGTTATAGTTTGATGGAAATGAGCAGGGAGTCTCACGCATTGTTTGAAATTACTACAGTACGAGCAGCAGTATTTATGCACGGGTAGAGAAAGGCATCACCAGTAATCCTGTTCTACACAGAACACAAATTCAAGAACATGACAAACTTCTTTTGTTTCAATGCTTCTATATTTAAAAATAATTTTAAAATTATTTTGTGCCATTTTAGCAGTCAGAAATATTTCAGTGACAGACACAGATTTAGGCTTAACTAACAGATTATTTCCTTCTTTTAGAAAACAATGCATACAGCTTTGGAAGAACGACTATAGCAAACCTGAACTCGGGGTGAGTTTTATTTATTTTATTACTCGGGGTGAGTTTTATTTATTTTATTACTCGGGGTGAGTTTTATTTATTTTATTACTCGGGGTGAGTTTTATTTATTTTATTACTCGGGGTGAGTTTTATTTATTTTATTACTCGGGGTGAGTTTTATTTATTATATTACTCGGGGTGTCTCATAGCAAGTTTGTCTAATTTTGAACATAATTATAATTATAATTAGACTAAGGGTTTGTGTGATGGCTTTAATTATATTTGTGCAGGTGTGTGAAAGTGAATTGATATTTGTTTTTGAATTGCATTTGAATTTGAACTGAATTTGAATTTGAATTGTATTTGAATTGGGATTGTGTTCCACAGGAACAGCCTGCTCTGGCTGCACACCTCGTTTGCGTTCCTGTACCTCCTGCTCACCGTATACAGCATGAGGCGTCACACCTCAAAAATGCACTACAAGGAGGATGACCTGGTGAGCTCACCTGTACAGAGTTACCTGCCACTGTGAGCTCACCTGTACAGAGTTACCTGCCACTGTGAGCTCACCTGTGCAGAGTTACCTGCCACTGTGAGCTCACCTGTACAGTTACCTGCCACTGTGAGCTCACCTGTACAGAGTTACCTGCCACTGTGAGCTCACCTGTACAGAGTTACCTGCCATTATAGGCCTTATCACCTGTACAGAGCTGAATACACACTTACCTGCCACTGTAGGTCATATCAGTACTCCTTACCCTGCTGCTTGGTAAAATGTAAAGGAGTTATAAGGTCCTTTCTCTCTGTGCTCCTGTCCTTCTCTCTGTGCTCCTGTACTCCTGCCTTTCTCTCTGTACTCCTGTCCTTCTCTCTATACTCCTGTCTTTCTCTCTGTACTCCTGTCTTTCTCTCTGTGCTCCTGTCTTTCTCTCTGTGCTCCTGTCTTTCTCTCTATACTCCTGTCTTTCTCTCTGTGCTCCTGTCTTTCTCTCTGTGCTCCTGTCCTTCTCTCTGTACTCCTGTCTTTCTCTCTGTGCTCCTGTCTTTCTCTCTATACTCCTGTCTTTCTCTCTGTGCTCCTGTCTTTCTCTCTGTGCTCCTGTCCTTCTCTCTGTACTCCTGTCTTTCTCTCTGTGCTCCTGTCGTTCTCTCTATACTCCTGTCTTTCTCTCTGTGCTCCTGTCCTTCTCTCTGTACTCCTGCCTTTCTCTCTGTACTCCTGTCTTTCTCTCTGTGCTCCTGTCTTTCTCTCTGTGCTCCTGTCTTTCTCTCTATACTCCTGTCTTTCTCTCTGTGCTCCTGTCTTTCTCTCTGTGCTCCTGTCCTTCTCTCTGTACTCCTGTCTTTCTCTCTGTGCTCCTGTCTTTCTCTCTATACTCCTGTCTTTCTCTCTGTGCTCCTGTCTTTCTCTCTGTGCTCCTGTCCTTCTCTCTGTACTCCTGTCTTTCTCTCTGTGCTCCTGTCGTTCTCTCTATACTCCTGTCTTTCTCTCTGTGCTCCTGTCCTTCTCTCTGTACTCCTGCCTTTCTCTCTGTGCTCCTGTCTTTCTCTCTGTGCTCCTGTCTTTCTCTCTGTGCTCCTGTCTTTCTCTCTGTGCTCCTGGTCTTCTCTCTGTACTCCTGTCCTTCTCTCTGTACTCCTGTCCTTCTCTCTGTGCTCCTGTCTTTCTCTCTATACTCCTGTCCTTCTCTCTGTGATCCTGTCCTTCTCTCTGTGATCCTGTCCTTCTCTCTATACTCCTGTCTTTCTCTCTGTACTCCTGCCTTTCTCTCTGTACTCCTGTCCTTCTCTCTGTACTCCTGTCTTTCTCTCTGTACTCCTGTCCTTCTCTCTGTGATCCTGTCCTTCTCTCTGTGATCCTGTCCTTCTCTCTATACTCCTGTCTTTCTCTCTGTACTCCTGCCTTTCTCTCTGTACTCCTGTCCTTCTCTCTGTACTCCTGTCCTTCTCTCTGTACACCTGTCCTGCTCTCTATCATTCTGTTCTTTCTGTGCCCACATGCTCTGATTTAAACAGGAAGTGACGCCTTTGCTCTGCTCCTACAGGTAAAGCGCACTTTATTCATAAATGGAATCTCCAAATACGCTGAAGAAAGCCACATAAAGCAACACTTTGAGTGAGTCATGCTGCTCTATTCTCATACTCATTCTTTGTTAAACTTCCTGTGTCAGGTTTTGTGGGTGTGTCTCCGGGATTCGCCATCATTGGTCGCATCGTTATTATGACTCATTCCCAGCAATTGGCGAATGATCTCCTGCGACCACAGAATGGTCTGACCTGGTGGTGAGAAGGATCTGTTTAATCAGATAGGACTCTCAGGTATCCAGACTCAAGTTTTCAAGGGTACTCCCGGGTACTCAGGTAGGCCTATGCTGTTAGGTATTCACTAACACTGGGTGTCCGAAAAACCTATGGTTTCCTGAAGATGTGATTTGAGCTTTGAGAAGATGGATGGGTAGAATAAGAGGGATGAGAGTTTTGTTCTGTTCTGTTTAAGATCCCTGTTTTCTTTTAAAAAATCAAACCAAAAATGTCATTAAGGAAATCAAGAAGTACCAACTGAGGAAATATTGTTTGGCTGAGAAATTATTGATTGGCTGATATTTTACACTGAAATATGTATGTGTCCAGCGCTAAAGTGGGAAAGGGGTATAATGAGCCGGCCTGGTTCTATCTGTCGTAAGGGAATTCATAGGAATTCAGTATCACATAAGCAAAATAATACTAAATAATGTGAATCTCACAGTATGTTCAGTCTTCAACATCCCATATCAGCTGACTAAGCCTTGTCTGTAAGCAGCCTGGTTTAAAATCTTAACATGAGTAATTAAATTACTCATTAAATTAAATATCTGTAGGAAAATGCACTCGTGTGCTGGATCAGTGGAGCGCACACTCCAGACTCCCAACCGGATGTGTGGCAGGGAACTTCCTGGCTGAGCAGGCTGTTTCTACTGCACGTCCTGTACTTGACACCAACATGTGTGTGTGTATAGTGTGTGAGAGTAACTGTGTGTGTGTGAGTGTGTCTGTGTGTGTATAGTGTGTGAGAGTAACTGTGTGTGTGTGAGTGTGTGTATAGTGTGTGATAGTAACTGTGTGTGTGTGTGTGTGTATAGTGTGTAATAGTAACTGTGTGAGTGTGTATAGTGTGTGATAGTAACTGTGTGAGTGTATGTGTGTGTGTGTGTATAGTGTGTAATAGTAACTGTGTGAGTGTGTATAGTGTGTGAGAGTAACTGTGTGTGTGTGTGTGTGTGTGTGTTCCTCTTGTTCCTCTTACAGGTAGGCTTTGGGCAGTTCACTTTTGAAGTGTCTCAATTAATCATAATATTAAATCATATTTGTCCTATTCCAGATTTAATGTGATTTTTAGAATGGTTCTGTGGTCATATTAAACTCAGGAAAGTGTTTTTTCTGGCTGTGATGTAAGGGTCTTCTTTTGGTCATGAAACTGGTGCCTGGATGAGCCTCAGAGCCTGGGATCGAACCTGTACTCTACCAGTGCTGACTGGGGCCGGTATCTCCACAGGGCGACATGTAATTAGCGATTGCCTCGCCCAGGGAACGGGAGGGTTCAGTCGGATTGGGTTCTGTGTGCATTGCTATCTAGCGACCCCTGCTGGTCGATGGGGAGCCAGTAGATTGCAGCCAAAGACGCATATGAAAGGTCTTCCACTGACTCCGCTCTGTGAGCTTAGCTGCAGTCTGCGGTGTGAATAGAAGCAGCTGGTGACACCATGTGTGTCGGAGGAGAACCGTAGATGTCCACAGTCTCCCGAATCGGCAGTGGGGTTCACGCTCCCGAATCGGCAGTGGGGTTCTCACTCCCGAATCGGCAGTGGGGTTCACTCTCCCGAATCGGCAGTGGGGTTCGTGCAATGTACGCGGCTGCGGTTGCAGACAATTGGTCGTTCCAAAAAGGGGTGGGAATTGGCTATGCTCAGCCCCAAGTTGGCCGAAAAATAAATACATTTTAAAAATAAATATTATCTGTAGAGTAATTCAGTGGGAGAAGAGAGTTTTTCAGTAATGAGCTGTAGTTTTACTCTTTGAAGCCAGTATGTTGCCTCAACAGTATACTTGGAGCATAAGCTGTTGTGATACGAACTAATCTGTTTAAACAAATGTATAATGTGAACATTCAAATTTGAGTTGGGAATTGGGGCGGGACTTTGATAAGCAGTCTGCTTTTTCCCGTATCCCTTTTCGGCAGGTACTGTGTTTGTTCAGGGCATATTACAGAAATTGTGATGAAGTGTGACTATATGCGTGCTGAAATAAATAAATAAGCAATAAATAATTTGCATTTTGATCATTAGATCTGTGTTTCCCCAGTATGGTGTAAATCGTGTGCTTGATAAGAGGTTTTTATCAATTTATTCCACCATACCTATTGTTTTAGAGTGAGTACTGCCAGATGCAGGGCTAGTAAATATATACATTTATGGTCGATACATACTCCAATGCATACTATTTGACCCCGCCCTAAGAGCTGAGTGCTTGGTTGCATTGAGACCCTATCCTAAGAGCTGGCTATTTGGTTGTGTTTAGTCTCTATCCTAAGAGCTGAGTGTTTGGTTGTGTTTAGTCTCTATCCTAAGAGCAGGCTGTTTGGTTGTGTTTAGTCTCTATACTAAGAGCTGAGTGTTTGGTTGCGTTTAGACCCTATCCTAAGAGCAGGCTGTTTGGTTGTGTTTAGTCTCTCTCCTAAGAGCTGAGTGTTTGGTTGCGTTTAGACCCTATCCTAAGAGCTGAGTGTTTGGTTGTGTTTAGTCTCTATCCTAAGAGCTGAGTGTTTGGTTGCGTTTAGACCCTATCCTAAGAGCTGAGTGTTTGGTTGCGTTTAGACCCTATCCTAAGAGCTGAGTGTTTGGTTGTGTTTAGTCTCTATCCTAAGAGCTGAGTGTTTGGTTGTGTTTAGTCTCTATCCTAAGAGCAGGCTGTTTGGTTGTGTTTAGTCTCTATCCTAAGAGCTGAGTGTTTGGTTGCGTTTAGACCCTATCCTAAGAGCTGAGTGTTTGGTTGTGTTTAGTCTCTATCCTAAGAGCTGAGTGTTTGGTTGCGTTTAGACCCTATCCTAAGAGCTGAGTGTTTGGTTGCGTTTAGACCCTATCCTAAGAGCTGAGTGTTTGGTTGTGTTTAGTCTCTATCCTAAGAGCTGAGTGTTTGGTTGTGTTTAGTCTCTATCCTAAGAGCAGGCTGTTTGGTTGTGTTTAGACCCTGTCCTAAGAGCAGGCTGGTCTCTCCTCTCACAGGCAGGCCTATGAGAACTGCACAGTCCTGGAGGCTCGAGTCTGTTACAATGTGGCCAAGCTGATGTCCCTGAATGCAGAGAGGTAAGTAGCCACACTCTGTCTAGTTTAACTTTAGTTGGGCTGGTTGGTTTATGGGAGTTTAGCTCTAGTTGTACTGGTTGGGTTATGGGGTTTAGCTCTAGTTGGACTGGTTGGGTTATGGGGTTTAGCTCTAGTTGTACTGGTTGGGTTATGGGGTTTAGCTCTAGTTGGACTGGTTGGGTTATGGGGTTTAGCTCTAGTTGTACTGGTTGGGTTATGGGGTTTAGCTCTAGTTGTACTGGTTGGGTTATGGGGTTTAGCTCTAGTTGGACTGGTTGGGTTATGGGGTTTAGCTCTAGTTGTACTGGTTGGGTTATGGGGTTTAGCTCTAGTTGGACTGGTTGGGTTATGGGGTTTGGCTCTAGTTGTACTGGTTGGGTTATGGGGGTTGGCTCTAGTTGTACTGGTTGGGTTATGGGGTTTAGCTCTAGTTGGACTGGTTGGGTTATGGGGTTTGGCTCTAGTTGTACTGGTTGGGTTATGGGGTTTAGCTCTAGTTGGACTGGTTGGGTTATGGGGTTTAGCTCTAGTTGTACTGGTTGGGTTATGGGGTTTGGCTCTAGTTGTACTGGTTGGGTTATGGGGTTTAGCTCTAGTTGGACTGGTTGGGTTATGGGGTGTGGCTCTAGTTGTACTGGTTGGGTTATGGGGTTTAGCTCTAGTTGGACTGGTTGGGTTATGGGGTTTGGCTCTAGTTGTACTGGTTGGGTTATGGGGTTTGGCTCTAGTTGTACTGGTTGGGTTATGGGGTTTAGCTCTAGTTGGACTGGTTGGGTTATGGGGTTTAGCTCTAGTTGTACTGGTTGGGTTATGGGGTTTAGCTCTAGTTGGACTGGTTGGGTTATTGAGTTTAGCTGAAAGTAAAATAATATTTAGTTGACATCAACAACAATCATGTGTACATGGTGTGTGTATATGCATGCGTGTGCGTGTGTGTGTGTGTGTGTGTGTGTGTGTGTATGCATGCGTGTGCGTGTGTGTATGTGTGTGTATATGCATGCGTGTGTGTATATGCATATTCATTCATGCATGCGTGTGTGTGTGTGTGTGTGTGTGGAGGCTGACGTGTGTGTGTATGTGTGTGTGTGTGTGTGTGTGTGTATGTGTGTGGAGGCTGACGTGTGTGTGTTTTACCTGTAGGAAGAAGGCAGAACGCAGTAAGAAGTTTTTCACAGACCTGATGGCGAAGGAGCACATCCCCACCATGATCAACCCCAAACCCTGCGGCCATCTGTGCTGCTGCATCATCAAGGGCTGTGAGGAGGTACGGCACACCCCCTAAATGTGTACCCCAATGTGTACGGCACACCCCCTAAATGTGTACACCACCCCCAACTATACCCCCCATGTGGCTCCTGTAAGGGAGGTTTGAGTGACTCCTGTAAGGGAGGTTTGGGCGTCTCTTGTAAGGGAGGTTTGGGCGTCTCCTGCATTGCGTTTTATTATAACTTTTAACTTTTTATTAACATTGTTCAATTTTAATTTACATTTTATATAATGTCTATGTCTTATGTAAAGAACTTTGAGTTGCCTTGTGTATGAAAATGTGCTATACAAATAAACTTGACTTGACTTGACTGTAAGGGAGGTTTGGGTGGCTCCTGTAAGGGAGGTTTGGGTGGCTCCTGTAAGGAAGGTTTGAGTGGCTCCTGTAAGGGAGGTTTAGGCGTCTCCTGTAAGGGAGGTTTGGGTGGCTCCTGTAAGGGAGGTTTGAGTGGCTCCTGTAAGGGAGGTTTGGGTGGCTCCTATAAGGGAGGTTTAGGCGTCTCCTGTAAGGGAGGTTTAGGCGTCTCCTGTAAGGGAGGTTTGGGTGGCTCCTGTAAGGGAGGTTTGAGTGGCTCCTGTTAGGGAGGTTTGGGTGGCTCCTGTAAGGGAGGTTTGAGTGGCTCCTGTTAGGGAGGTTTGGGCGTTTCCTGTAAGGGAGGTTTAGGCGTCTCCTGTAAGGGAGGTTTGGGTGGCTCCTGTAAGGGAGGTTTGAGCGGCACCTGTAAGGGAGGTTTGGGTGGCTCCTGTAAGGGAGGTTTGGGTGGCTTCTGTAAGGGAGGTTTAGGCGTCTCCTGTAAGGGAGGTTTGGGTGGCTCCTGTAAGGGAGGTTTAGGCGTCTCCTGTAAGGGAGGTTTGGGTGGCTCCTGTAAGGGAGGTTTGGGTGGCTCCTGTAAGGGAGGTTTAGGCGTCTCCTGTAAGGGAGGTTTGGGTGGCTCCTGTAAGGGAGGTTTGGGTGGATCCTGTAAGGGAGGTTTAGGCGGCACCTGTAAGGGAGGTTTGGGTGGCTCCTGTAAGGGAGGTTTGGGTGGCTCCTGTAAGGGAGTTTTAGGCGTCTCCTGTAAGGGAGGTTTGGGTGGCTCCTGTAAGGGAGGTTTGGGTGGCTCCTGTAAGGGAGGTTTAGGCGTCTCCTGTAAGGGAGGTTTGGTTGGCTCCTGTAAGGGAGGTTTGAGTGGCTCCTGTAAGGGAGGTTTGAGTGGCTCCTGTAATGGAGGTTTGGGTGGCTCCTGTAATGGAGGTTTGGGTGGCTCCTGTAAGGGAGGTTTGGGTGGCTCCTGTAAGGGAGGTTTAGGCGTCTCCTGTAAGGGAGGTTTGGGTGGCTCTTGTAAGGGAGGTTTGAGTGGCTCCTGTAAGGGAGGTTTGAGTGGCTCCTGTAATGGAGGTTTGGGTGGCTCCTGTAAGGGAGGTTTGGGTGGCTCCTGTAAGGGAGGTTTGGGTGGCTCCTGTAAGGGAGGTTTAGGCGTCTCCTGTAAGGGAGGTTTGGGTGGCTCCTGTAAGGGAGGTTTGAGTGGCTCCTGTAAGGGAGGTTTGGGTGGCTCCTGTAAGGGAGGTTTAGGCGTCTCCTGTAAGGGAGGTTTGGGCGTCTCCTGTAAGGGCGGTTTGGGTGGCTCCTGTAAGGGAGGTTTAGGCATCTCCTGTAAGGGAGGTTTGGGCGTCTCCTGTAAGGGAGGTTTGGGTGGCTCCTGTAAGGGAGGTTTGAGTGGCTCCTGTAAGGGAGGTTTGGGTGGCTCCTGTAAGGGAGGTTTAGGCGTCTCCTGTAAGGGAGGTTTGGGTGGCTCCTGTAAGGGAGGTTTGGGTGGTCTCCTGTAAGGGAGGTTTAGGCATCTCCTGTAAGGGAGGTTTGGGTGGCTCCTGTAAGGAAGGTTTGAGTGGCTCCTGTAAGGGAGGTTTGGGTGGCTCCTGTAAGGGAGGTTTGGGTGGCTCCTATAAGGGAGGTTTTGGTGGCTCCTGTAAGGGAGGTTTGGGTGGCTCCTGTAAGGGAGGTTTGGGTGGTCTCCTGTAAGGGAGGTTTGGGTGGCTCCTGTAAGGGAGGTTTGGGCGTCTCCTGTAAGGGAGGTTTGGGCGTCTCCTGTAAGGGAGGTTTAGGCGTCTCCTGTAAGGGAGGTTTGGGTGGCTCCTGTAAGGGAGGTTTGGGCGTCTCCTGTAAGGGAGGTTTAGGTAGCTCCTGTAAGGGAGGTTTGGGCGTCTCCTGTAAGGGAGGTTTGGGTGGCTCCTGTAAGGGAGGTTTGGGTGGCTCCTGTAAGGGAGGTTTGGGTGGCTCCTGTAAGGGAGGTTTGGGTGGCTCCTGTAAGGGAGGTTTGGGTGGCTCCTGTAAGGGAGGTTTAGGCGTCTCCTGTAAGGGAGGTTTGGGTGGCTCCTGTAAGGGAGGTTTGAGTGGCTCCTGTAAGGGAGGTTTGGGTGGCTCCTGTAAGGGAGGTTTGGGTGGCTCCTATCAGGGAGGTTTTGGTGGCTCCTGTAAGGGGGGTTTGAGTGGCTCCTGTAAGGGAGGTTTTGGTGGCTCCTGTAAGGGAGGTTTGGGTGGCTCCTGTAAGGGAGGTTTAGGCGTCTCCTGTAAGGGAGGTTTGGGTGTCTCCTGTAAGGGAGGTTTGGGCGTCTCCTGTAAGGGAGGTTTAGGTGGCTCCTGTAAGGTAGGTTTGGGCGTCTCCTGTAATGGAGGTTTGGGCGTCTCCTGTAAGGGAGGTTTGGGCGGCTCCTGTAAGGGAGGTTTTGGTGGCTCCTGTAAGGGAGGTTTGGGTGGCTCCTATAAGGGAGGTTTGGGTGGCTCATGTAAGGGAGGTTTGGGTGGCTCCTGTAAGGGAGGTTTGGGTGGCTCCTATAAGGGAGGTTTGGGTGGCTCCTGTAAGGGAGGTTTGGGTGGCTCCTGTAAGGGAGGTTTAGGAGTCTCCTGTAAGGGAGGTTTGGGCCTCTCCTGTAAGGGAGGTTTAGGCGTCTCCTGTAAGGGAGGTTTGGGCATCTCCTGTAAGGGAGGTTTAGGCGTCTCCTGTAAGGGAGGTTTGGGTGGCTCCTGTAAGGGAGGTTTGGTTGGCTCCTGTAAAGGAGATTTAGGCGTCTCCTGTAAGGGAGGTTTGGGTGGAAATGCAGTTTAATTATAATTAACAGCCTTCAAAATGTCTCCTGAGCAGCCCCATGTGACTTAATTAGAAGCATTTAAGCAGAAGGGCAGCAGTGTGTGACAGACTGTTTTTACACTGGGGTAGTGTGAATGATTTCCCCTGTGTGCGATGATGTCACTTCCTCTTCTTGTGTATTTCTTGCGTGTGATGTCACTTCCTCTTTATGTGTATTTCCTGTGTGTGATGATGTCACTTGATGGACAGGAGGAGGCTGTGAATTACTACACCAAACTGGAGTCCAAGCTGAAGGAGGAGTACAGGAAGGAGAAGGAGAAAGTCAACACCAAGCCCCTGGGCATGGCCTTCGTCACCTTCCAGAACGAGGCCATGACAGCAATGTGCGTGTGTGTGTGTGTGTGCGTGCGTGCGTGCGTGCGTGCGCGCATGTTTATATATCTGCAGTGATTACCAGCACACACTGTTCCCAGATCAGCAGTGTGTTTATATATCTGCAGTGATTACCAGCACACACTGTTCCCAGATCAGCAGTGTGTTTATATATCTGCAGTGATTACCAGCACACACTGTTCCCAGATCAGCAGTGTGTTTATATATCTGCAGTGTACAGTATGTGTGTCTGTGAATGTTATTAGAAACAGCAGAGATGTTTTTTTGTGTGTTCTGCAGAATCCTGAAGGACTTTAATGCTTGTCAGTGCCAGGGGTGCTACTGCAGGCAGGACCCCAAAACCTCCCAGTACAGCGACAACCTGCACGTGTTCAACTGGAGTGTCACCTACGCCCCTGACCCCCAGAACGTGCGCTGGTGAGAGAGAGCGCCTTCACACACACACACACACACACACACACACACACACACACGCACACAAACACACAGCCAGCCTGACATTTCTGTGCGCAAATTTATGTTACATTTATATTACGCAGGTAAAGTGTCAGCTTTACAGGTGAATGTAGCGTCAGCGCGTTTAAACAAACAACGGACTCTGTGCTTCCACAGTCTCCTGTGCATTCCTCCACAGTTCTGGCAGTTTGGAGAGTGGGTGGACGTAGTGATCGGTGACAGGCTGCTTACAGTACTATGAAACTGACCAGGCTGCTCATAACCTTACAGCACTATGAACCTGACCAGGCTGCTCATAACCTTACAGTACTATGAGCCTGACCAGGCTGCTCATAACCTTACAGCACTATGAGTCTGACCAGGCTGCTCATAACCTTACAGCACTATGAGCCTGACCAGGCTGCTCATAACCTTACAGTACTCTGAGCCTGATCAGGCTGCTCATAACCTTACAGTACTATGAGACTGACCCGGCTGCTCATAACCTTACAGCACTGCGCCTGACCAGGCTGCTCATAACCTTACAGCACTATGAGCCTGACCAGGCTGCTCATAACCTTACAGCACTATGAGCCTGACCAGGCTGCTCATAACCTTACAGCACTATGAGTCTGACCAGGCTGCTCATAACCTTACAGCACTATGAGCCTGACCAGGCTGCTCATAACCTTACAGCACTATGAGTCTGACCAGGCTGCTCATAACCTTACAGCACTATGAGCCTGACCAGGCTGCTCATAACCTTACAGTACTATGAGCCTGACCAGGCTGCTCATAACCTTACAGTACTATGAGCCTGACCAGGCTGCTCATAACCTTACAGCACTATGAGTCTGACCATGCTGCTCATAACCTTACAGCACTATGAGCCTGACCAGGCTGCTCATAACCTTACAGTACTATGAGCCTGACCAGGCTGCTCATAACCTTACAGCACTATGAGCCTGACCAGGCTGCTCATAACCTTACAGTACTCTGAGCCTGATCAGGCTGCTCATAACCTTACAGTACTATGAGACTGACCCGGCTGCTCATAACCTTACAGCACTATGAGCCTGACCAGGCTGCTCATAACCTTACAGCACTATGAGCCTGACCAGGCTGCTCATAACCTTACAGCACTATGAGTCTGACCATGCTGCTCATAACCTTACAGCACTATGAGCCTGACCAGGCTGCTCATAACCTTACAGTACTATGAGCCTGACCAGGCTGCTCATAACCTTACAGCACTATGAGCCTGACCAGGCTGCTCATAACCTTACAGTACTCTGAGCCTGATCAGGCTGCTCATAACCTTACAGTACTATGAGACTGACCCGGCTGCTCATAACCTTACAGCACTATGAGCCTGACCAGGCTGCTCATAACCTTACAGCACTATGAGCCTGACCAGGCTGCTCATAACCTTACAGCACTATGAGTCTGACCATGCTGCTCATAACCTTACAGCACTATGAGCCTGACCAGGCTGCTCATAACCTTACAGTACTATGAGCCTGACCAGGCTGCTCATAACCTTACAGCACTATGAGCCTGACCAGGCTGCTCATAACCTTACAGTACTCTGAGCCTGATCAGGCTGCTCATAACCTTACAGTACTATGAGACTGACCCGGCTGCTCATAACCTTACAGCACTATGAGCCTGACCAGGCTGCTCATAACCTTACAGCACTATGAGCCTGACCAGGCTGCTCATAACCTTACAGCACTATGAGCCTGACCAGGCTGCTCATAACCTTACAGCACTATGAGTCTGACCAGGCTGCTCATAACCTTACAGCACTATGAGCCTGACCAGGCTGCTCATAACCTTACAGTACTATGAGCCTGACCAGGCTGCTCATAACCTTACAGTACTATGAGCCTGACCAGGCTGCTCATAACCTTACAGCACTATGAGTCTGACCAGGCTGCTCATAACCTTACAGCACTATGAGCCTGACCAGGCTGCTCATAACCTTACAGTACTATGAGCCTGACCAGGCTGCTCATAACCTTACAGTACTATGAGCCTGACCAGGCTGCTCATAACCTTACAGCACTATGAGCCTGACCCGGCTGCTCAGAACCTTACAGCACTATGAGCCTGACCAGGCTGCTCATAACCTTACAGCACTATGAGCCTGACCAGGCTGCTCATAACCTTACAGTACTCTGAGCCTGATCAGGCTGCTCATAACCTTACAGCACTATGAGCCTGACCAGGCTGCTCATAACCTTACAGTACTATGAGCCTGACCAGGCTGCTCATAACCTTACAGTACTCTGAGCCTGATCAGGCTGCTCATAACCTTACAGCACTATGAGCCTGACCAGGCTGCTCATAACCTTACAGTACTCTGAGCCTGATCAGGCTGCTCATAACCTTACAGTACTATGAGCCTGACCAGGCTGCTCATAACCTTACAGCACTATGAGCCTGACCAGGCTGCTCATAACCTTACAGCACTATGAGCCTGACCAGGCTGCTAAAATCCGGTCACACAACCTTTGTTGCATGTCTCTCTCGCTCCCCATTCTTCCTGTCTCTCTACACTGTGCTGGCCAATAAGGCTGAAACACCCTAAAAATATACATTAAACTAATTACACTGGCTAAATTTAGCTAAAACCAATCAGATTGCAGGACACGAATATCACAAATAGTACCTTTCCTTTCTAGATGTTGTAGAGAGAGTCTGGTGTGGAGATTGCAGCAGAAATTTAACAGAGTACATTAGTTGTATTCAAATCTCTATTTTATTTTTAAATCCAAATATATTTGACATGAATGTCCCCTTGTATGGGATCATTTCTGTACAGTCCTACTGGTAACTTACATGATGTGATTCCGTGCACATCCTCCACATCCTTCAGTGCGAACTCTGCCTAGCTAAACCCAGTTTAACCTTTGACCTTTCCTCCTCCTCCAATAGGGAGCACCTGTCCCTGGGAGGACTGCGATGGTGGCTGCGCTGCTTCATCATCAACGTCATCCTCTTTCTCCTGCTCTTCTTCCTCACCACACCCGCCATCATTATCTCCACCATGGACAAGTTCAATGTCACCAAGCCAGTGGAGTATCTCAACGTAAGTAAGAGACAGACCCAGTGGAGTATCTCAACGTAAGTAAGAGACAGACCCAGTGGAGTATCTCAACGTTAGTAAGAGACAGACCCAGTGGAGTATCTCAACGTTAGTAAGAGACAGACCCAGTGGAGTATCTCAACGTTAGTAAGAGACAGACCCAGTGGAGTATCTCAACGTTAGTAAGTGACAGACCCAGTCGAGGGTTTAGTAATCGTGGAAAGCCAAAATTGAAATCATGATTCAAATTTGATTAAAGGGTTAGTTCGGAATTTTGGACATAATGTCTCAATTACGACTTACCCATGATGTAGTTGATTGATGGAAACCATTTTCAGATAATTCCATGCTGTCCCTTCTTTTGGACATACACACATTGCTAATGCTAGCGCAACTCGTAGGAAACTAGTAGCATCCACTACCAAACGCACTTAAACACTCCAAGGTGCACCCAAAGCAAATAAAATACGACGACAGTCTATCGGGGTTATTTTCAGTGATTATACCATAATTTTTCAAGTCAAACTATCGTTGAATCCTTTACTTTGTGCTCACCTAAATTCTCTGTGGAAGTACGGCGGCGGAGCTAGCTGTAGATTAGCCAGGGTATCTGCCTGTAGGCTATCTGCTGTACTCCACAGTTGCCGACACAATCCGTTTTGCCATAAAGTTACATATTTGATAGACAAAAAGTCAGCTAAACACAAACATGCTACAGAATAACACAGCATATACAAGCAAGCACACTGGCTACCAATTTGCAGGAAAAGTTTGACCACTTCCATGACTTCCCAATCGTGGCAACTAGCTAGCTAGCTAGCTGAATAGATAGATCACGCATGCAATCATTTATTAGTTACCTGCTCGTCAGTTGTTTTCGGTGCATGAAGAAAAACAGGTGATGGCACAGCAGTCTCCTTCAGTAGAGGGTGTCCCGCCCGTCCTTTTTTGATTTTCACATAGTCATCCTCTGTGAAATGGTCACTACAAACTTTTTTAGATTCTCAATTGGTGACATCCATGCGAGCAGCAAGAAGCCACAGCTGTTTTCTTTGTTGATCTTCCACTGGAAATCGGTGAAAACTTTGTGGTGCCCATTTTTTTTTTTGCATGATTTGAACAACCTTGAAATACACACCGAAATACCATCTTACCTGAACGTTAGCTAACAATACTACGAGTCTGATTCTTTCACACGCGTGATATTGTTTTTGGCCGGCAGAGCCATAGGCTACTTTACGTTACCTAGCTACTAAACTAATGCCGTACTTCCACAGAGAATTTAGGTGAGCACAAAGTAAAGGATTCAACGATAATTTGACTTGAAAAATGATGGTATAATCACTGAAAATAACCCAGATAGACTGTCGTCGTATTTTATTTGCTTTGGGTGCACCTTGGAGTGTTTAAGTGCGTTTGGTAGTGGATGCTACTAGTTTCCTACGAGTTGCGCTAGCATTAGCAATGTGTGTATGTCCAAAAGAAGGGACAGCATGGAATTATCTGAAAATGGTTTCCATCAATCAACTACATCATGGGTAAGTCGTAATTGAGACATTATGTCCAAAATTCCGAACTAACCCTTTAATTGTGCAGGCATAGGTGTAAGTCATTCACCAAAGCTCTAAATTCTAAGAATGTTTGTGGGTGGCTGCTGGGATCTGAGATTCAACACATTTAATCTTGAGTTCAGACTTGGCTGAGGAAGTCTGGGCTGGGTTATGCTGAATCTCTCTCTCTCTCTCTGCAGAATCCCATAGTTACCCAGTTCTTCCCCACCTTGCTGCTGTGGGCCTTCTCTGCCCTGCTGCCCACCATTGTGTACTACTCGGCCTTCTTCGAGGCCCACTGGACCAGGTACGGCCCCGCCCACTCTAACCCTAACCCTGACCCCCCCTACTGTTCAGCTGTTGTGTGTGTGTGTGTGTGTGTGTGTGTGTGTGTGTGTGTGTGTGTGTGTGTGTGTGTGTGTGAGACAGGTCAGATGTTATCTGTGTGTGATTTACAGGTCAGGTGAGAACAGGACCACCATGCACAAGTGCTACACCTTCCTGATCTTCATGGTTCTACTGCTGCCGTCACTGGGCCTCAGCAGGTAAACCCCTCCCCCTAACCCTAACCCCTCCCCCTGTACCTGTCCCTGTACCTGTGTGTGGATGGACCCCAAGGTCTGGTATCTGTTAAGGCTCTGTTCCAGTGTGTGGATGGGCCCCACAGTCTGGTATCTGTTAAGGCTCTGTTCCAGTGTGTGGATGGGCCCCACGGTCTGGTATCTGTTAAGGCTCTGTTCCAGTGTGTGGATGGGCCCCATGGTCTGGTATCTGTTAAGGCTCTGTTCCAGTGTGTGGATGGACCCCATGGTCTGGTATCTGTTAAGGCTCTGTTCCAGTGTGTGGATGGGCCCCATGGTCTGGTATCTGTTAAGGCTCTGTTCCAGTGTGTGGATGGACCCCACGGTCTGGTATCTGTTAAGCCTCTGTTCCAGTGTGTGGATGGACCCCAAGGTCTGGTATCTGTTAAGGCTCTGTTCCAGTGTGTGGATGGACCCCACGGTCTGGTATCTGTTAAGGCTCTGTTCCAGTGTTTGGATGGACCCCAAGGTCTGGTATCTGTTAAGGCTCTGTTCCAGTGTGTGGATGGACCCCAAGGTCTGGTATCTGTTAAGGCTCTGTTCCAGTGTGTGGATGGGCCCCACAGTCTGGTATCTGTTAAGGCTCTGTTTCAGTGTGTGAATGGACCCCACGGTCTGGTACCTGTTTAGGCTCTGTTCCAGTGTGTGGATGGGCCCCATTGTCTGGTATCTGTTAAGGCTCTGTTCCAGTGTGTGGATGGGCCCCATGGTCTGGTATCTGTTAAGGCTCTGTTTCAGTGTGTGGATGGGGCCCATGGTCTGGTATCTGTTAAGGCTCTGTTCCAGTGTGTGGATGGGCCCCATGGTCTGGTATCTGTTAAGGCTCTGTTCCAGTGTGTGGATGGACCCCACGGTCTGGTATCTGTTAAGGCTCTGTTCCAGTGTGTGGATGGACCCCAAGGTCTGGTATCTGTTAAGGCTCTGTTCCAGTGTGTGGATGGGCCCCACAGTCTGGTATCTGTTAAGGCTCTGTCCCAGTGTGTGGATGGGCCCCATGGTCTGGTATCTGTTAAGGCTCTGTTCCAGTGTGTGGATGGACCCCACGGTCTGGTATCTGTTTAGGCTCTGTTCCAGTGTGTGGATGGACCCCACAGTCTGGAATCTGTTAAGGCTCTGTTCCAGTGTGTGGATGGACCCCACGGTCTGGTATCTGTTAAGGCTCTGTTCTAGTGTGTGGATGGACCCCATGGTCTGGTATCTGTTAAGGCTCTGTTCCAGTGTGTGGATGGGCCCCATGGTCTGGTATCTGTTAAGGCTCTGTTCCAGTGTGTGGATGGGCCCCATGGTCTGGTATCTGTTAAGGCTCTGTTCCAGTGTGTGGATGGGCCCCATGGTCTGGTATCTGTTAAGGCTCTGTTCCAGGCTCTGTTCCAGTGTGTGGATGGACCCCACGGTCTGGTATCTGTTAAGGCTCTGTTCCAGTGTGTGGATGGACCCCAAGGTCTGGTATCTGTTAAGGCTCTGTTCCAGGCTCTGTTCCAGTGTGTGGATGGGCCCCATGGTCTGGTATCTGTTAAGGCTCTGTTCCAGTGTGTGGATGGACCCCATGGTCTGGTATCTGTTTAGGCTCTGTTCCAGTGTGTGGATGGGCCCCATGGTCTGGTATCTGTTAAGGCTCTGTTCCAGTGTGTGGATGGGCCCCATGGTCTGGTATCTGTTAAGGCTCTGTTCCAGTGTGTGGATGGACCCCATGGTCTGGTATCTGTTAAGGCTCTGTTCCAGTGTGTGGATGGACCCCATGGTCTGGTATCTGTTAAGGCACTGTTCCAGTGTGTGGATGGGCCCCATGGTCTGGTATCTGTTAAGGCTCTGTTCCAGTGTGTGGATGGACCCCATGGTCTGGTATCTGTTAAGGCACTGTTCCAGTGTGTGGATGGGCCCCATGGTCTGGTATCTGTTAAGGCTCTGTTCCAGTGTGTGGATGGACCCCATGGTCTGGTATCTGTTAAGGCACTGTTCCAGTGTGTGGATGGGCCCCATGGTCTGGTATCTGTTAAGGCTCTGTTCCAGTGTGTGGATGGACCCCATGGTCTGGTATCTGTTAAGGCACTGTTCCAGTGTGTGGATGGGCCCCATGGTCTGGTATCTGATAAGGCTCTGTTCCAGTGTGTGGAAAAAATTACTTTAAGTTATTAAGAATATTGAATATTCATAGATGTATAAATATAAATGAAACTGTATTGTTAGCACAGGCTTAGGGGGGTTTTAATGTTTAATGTTTTTATTTCTGCAGCTTGGATGTTTTCTTCCGCTGGCTGTTTGATAAGAAGTTCCTGGCCGACGCCACCGTCAGATTTGAGTAAGTGAAGTCAGTTTTAAGGGCTCTATTTTGCGGCTGGTGCATGGCGGGTGGCGAGCCAGCGCATTGGGACAGACCGGCACAGCGCATTTTCGGCTCCTGAGCCCGTTTGACTCGCTGTGCGCAGAAGTGGGCGGAGAGTCGCTGGTGGAGGTGTGTCAGTCCAGATCGAGCAGCGAACGTGCAAATTTAGCTCCTGCTATTTTCTGGCGAGCCATCACTGCCCATTTGGTAATTTGGTGACTGACCTTGCGCTGAAATGGGAGGGATGCCGCTATTGGGGGGTGTGTCCGTCAAGAGGGACCAGCCCAGTTCAATTTTAGTGCGGCGGAATGCAATTTTGGGGTAAGATTAGACTGCGATTCGCACCAGCACTGCTCGCCAGGTGAGACCTCGATTACAGCGCAAATCGCACCACAGCGTATGGAGAGTTGCTCATTTCAGGGCTTTCCCGACTATTAAAAAGACAATCAACCATTCTGTGGATCATATGCGGTCCAATCTGACTTTGAAATAAATCCCCAAAGCAGCAAAAATGTATACTTTGCATTTATTGTTCGTTATCTTTTTTTTTTTTTATGTTACGCTAATTCCTTTATTTATTTGTGTTTTTAATTGTTTATGGCTGTTATTATACTGCACTGTGGTTCCAGGGGTACTGTATTCTCTCTTACACCTGTCTGTAATGAGAATAATGACTAACTTGGTGCATACATTCACTCTTATTGCACGTATAGTGATAGAAACATACGTCTTAACTCAATTACATTCAATTAAATCAATGTAAAATATATCTATTGTCTTCCTCTGCAGAATCCTAAAGGTGACAAAAGTCGCTCATAAACGTGGCGAGGAAAATGGGATATGTTGCATGGGGAAAATTGGAAATGGATAAATTATTATAAACGCAGGACCGAGAAAATAGGAAAATTGAGGAGGTGAAAAATGAAAAGAGCCAGTAAATGATAAATGAGAGTAAAATAAAATTATTTTTAAACTTAGTTTATCGACTGATTGGAGGCTAAGGAAATTATTTAAAATTTTTTTTATTTTTCATAGTCCAGATAACCTTGTGACTAATTTTGTCACCTTTAGGATTCCGTAGTAGTTGTAAATTGACAGTGGGTGCAAGTGGGAGACGGAATGGGCGTGTTCTGCTGTCATTTTTCACTAAACCGCGTGATGCGGGACAGTCCGGCGTGAGCCCGACATGGTCAAAACGAATCCAATGCACACGACTCTTAAAAGGACTGAACAGAGGTCATTTGATTAGCTATGGTGCAGCTGAAGCACACCCACTGATAAATATTCAGCATAACCCAGCCCATATTTTTGTTTGTCATCTAGATCTAGTATGTTTAATAGTATGCAGCAGTGTTAAAATGTGTTTGAGCTACAGTAGACTCTGCATGTTAGCATATGTTAAACTCACCAAATTTAATCAACTTCTCCCCTTAATTTCAGCAAGTTAGATTTTTATCAGGTGTATCAGGTTAATATTTGTGATGACTGAACTCCTAACTGATTGTGTCTCTAACTGTGCTCTCGAAGACTGTGTGATGCGGCTGTGTTTGTGTCTCTAACTGTGCTCTCGAAGACTGTGTGATGCGGCTGTGTTTGTGTCTCTAACTGTGCTCTCTAAGACTGATTCGGCTGTGTTTGTGTCTCTAACTGTGCTCTCTAAGACTGTGTTTGTTTCTCTAACTGTGCTCTCTAAGACTGTGTGATTTGGCTGTGTTTGTGTCTCTAACTGTGCTCTCTAAGACTGTGTTTGACTATGTTGGACAGGTGTGTCTTCCTCCCTGATAACGGGGCGTTCTTTGTAAACTATGTCATCGCGTCGGCGTTCATCGGGAACGCCATGGACCTGCTGCGCATCCCGGGTCTGCTCATGTACATGATCCGGCTGTGCCTGGCGAGGTCCGCTGCCGAGAGGCGCAACGTCAAGCGGGTGTGTGCACAGATCTTACACGCACACACACACGCACGCACACACACGCACGCACACGCACGCACACGCGCACACGCACGCACGCATGCGCACACACACACACGCACGCACGCACACACACACACACGCGCGCACGCGCACGCACACACACACAGGGTTAGGGTTAGTAACAGTGTGTTAGGGTTAGGGTTAGTAACACAGTGTGTTAGGGTTAGGGTTAGGGTTAGTAACAGTGTGTTAGGGTTAGGGTTAGGAACAGTGTGTTAGGGTTAGGGTTAGTAACAGTGTGTTAGGGTTAGTAACACAGTGTGTTAGGGTTAGGGTTAGTAACAGTGTGTTAGGGTTAGGAACAGTGTGTTAGGGTTAGAGTTAGTAACAGTGTGTTAGGGTTAGGAACAGTGTGTTAGGGTTAGGGTTAGGAACAGTGTGTTAGGGTTAGGGGTTAGTAACACAGTGTGTTTGCCCATCCTGCCCCTCCAGCACCAGGCGTATGAGTTCCAGTTTGGCGCCGCCTACGCCTGGATGATGTCTGTTTTCACTGTGGTCATGACCTACAGCATCACATGCCCCATTATCGTCCCCTTTGGTGAGTCACTGCTGGCCCCTACTTCTCTCTAAGGGCCCTTCTGTCCTCTCTAAGGGCCCTTCTGTCCTCTCTAAGGGCCCTTCTGTCCTCTCTAAGGGCCCTTCTGTCCTCTCTAAGGGCCCTTCTCTCCTCTCTAAGGGCCCTTCTCTCCTCTCTACTGCCCTTCACTTTGTAAGCTGCATGACACCTGGATCAGGCCCAGGTTTGTCGTAGGTCAGGCCCAGGTTTGAGACAGGTGTGCTAATTGTCTCTGCAGGTCTGATGTACATGCTGTTGAAGCACCTGGTAGACAGATACAACATGTACTACGCTTACCTGCCCTCCAAGCTGGACAAGAAGATCCACTCAGGAGCAGTTAACCAGGTGGTGGCCGCGCCCATTCTGTGCCTCTTCTGGCTGCTCTTCTTCTCCACTATGCGCACAGGTGAGGTGCTGGGGGCGGGGCACTATGCACACAGATGAGGTGCTGGGGGCGGGGCACTATGCGCACAGGTGAGGTGCTGGGGGCGGGGCACTATGCGCACAGGTGAGGTGCTGGGGGCGGGGCACTATGCGCACAGGTGAGGTGCTGGGGGCGGGGCACTATGCACACAGGTGAGGTGCTGGGGGCGGGGCACTATGCGCACAGGTGAGGTGCTGGGGGGCGGGGGACTATGCGCACAGGTGAGGTGCTGGGGGCGGGGCTCTAACTGGGGTCTGTTGTTGGCCAGGTTTCGTGGCGCCCACGTCCATGTTCACGTTTGTGGTGCTGATCATCACCATCGTGGTGTGCCTGTCCCACGTCTGCTTCGGCCATTTTAAATACCTCAGCGCTCACAATTACAAGGTAGGATTGTTCGTGCAGGTGGGGTTCACCCAGCTCAGGTAACGGCAGTAGGCCCCCTCCTTTGGCCTTGTCCCGCACAGTGAACTCCTTTTCTTCTTGTCCCGCAGATTGACGCCAAGGACACTGACGCGGTGGAAAATGGCCGCCCGGCGCGATCCTCGCCCTCCAACAAGTCACAAGTAAGGAGACTATCAGCGCTCTTTTCCTTTACGCTAAAAGTGCCATTGAGCCGTGTGTCTAAACACCTCCCTCTGTTACTCTCTCTCTCTCTATCGCTCTCTCTCTCTCTCTCTCTCTCTCTCTCTCTCTTTCTCTCCCTCAGCAGCAGATGTACATCGCTCAGGTGCTACAGGACCCAGTCTCTGAAGAAGCGGGAACAGGCAGTGGGGAAGACGACGGACAGGGGTCCTCGCAGGACGAGGAGATGATCAACGCAGGGAACAGCCTGAACGAGGCAGACTTCCAGTCAGGAGAGGATAGCCTCATTGCCAACGAGATGCATCACTAGTGCCATCTACAGGGCAGGAGGAGAGAGGGACTAAGGACACAGCATGCTAACGTGCTAACGCTAAAGTACCCAACCGCCAGAACCAACGATATATCTGCGCATCCTCCTGCTTCCGCTGTCCGTCTGTCCATCTGCGACTCCGCCTGCTTCCTGTGTCTGTCCGCCCATCTACCTGCTCCTTCTGTCCGTCTGCGCATCTGATCTGCGCAGTGGTGGGCGGTGGCCTGGCCCCTGCCCCAGATGCTGTTCTCTTCCTCCCGAGGGCTTCTCCTTCTCCTCTCTGTGGCCCCTGCGCACAAACTCAGTGCACCCTGGGAAGATATGAGCATAAGAGATCTCAGAATAAAGATACAAGCATAAGAGATCTCATGCTAAAGATACGAGCATAAGAGATCCCAGCCTCCGTCCCCAGTACTGTATTTTAGGAATGACTTTAACACACCTCATCCCTCAGATGTGAATATTGGGTCTTGTTTTCTGAGACCAGCTGCAGAGACAGGAAGTCTCTCTGCACCAATTCCTGTCACTGGCACTCTGACTGTAGCACACACACACAGTCCTGCTGAACCTGAAATTACCCAGAAGCCCCTGGAAGGCCAGTGAGTGACTCTGATCATTTGGTAGCTGCACCACACAGCAGAGAGACCAGCTGTACTGAAGAAGAGAGACTAGCTGTACTGAAGGAGAGAGACTAGCTGTACTGAAGGAGAGAGACTAGCTGTACTGAAGGAGAGAGACTAGCTGTGCTGAAGGAGAGAGACTAGCTGTGCTGAAGGAGAGAGACTAGCTGTGCTGAAGAAGAGAGACTAGCTGTGCTGAAGGAGAGAGACTAGCTGTGCTGAAGGAGAGAGACTAGCTGTGCTGAAGGAGAGAGACTAGCTGTGCTGAAGGAGAGAGACTAGTTGTGCTGAAGAAGAGAGACTAGCTGTACTGAAGGAGAGAGACTAGCTGTGCTGAAGGAGAGAGACTAGCTGTGCTGAAGGAGAGAGACTAGCTGTGCTGAAGGAGAGAGACTAGCTGTGCTGAAGAAGAGAGACTAGCTGTGCTGAAGGAGAGAGACTAGCTGTGCTGAAGGAGAGAGACTAGCTGTGCTGCACTGCGGGCCTATGATAGTCAGAGACGTCCCCCCAAACCCTCAGTATGTGTCCCTCCAATGTCACTGACCCCCCCCCCCCCCTTAAGGACGTCCCCATAAGTGTGGTAGCTCCTGACAGCACACTGGCTTGCTCTTCCTCATACCGATTGCTTGTGTTAATTGATAATTGAGTTTTTTTTAATGGATTTATTTTAAAAAATGTTTCATTGTGTATGACATTTCCCGAAGGGATGCTGCAGACTGTTTCACCACGTTTTATTTTTTCAGAAAGTTTATCTGCCATGTTTACATCTTTACTGTGTTTGAAAGACCGTGTTTTACGTGCATAAACTGGCAGCACAACATGGCGATGCCCCTCGCTGGGTTTGGTCAGTCTGGAGGGGTGTAGACGCTTCTGATTGGGCAGGATATGGGGACGGAGCCACAGCCCAATGGCAGAGAGGGGAGGGGACTGGCTGTGGAACTCTCGGAAACCATGGCAACCTGTTAATGAGAACGTGGTGGGGCCCCGAGTCCAACTCTGTGCATCAGCCTAATGTGGGACCCGCCCCTAATCCTGAACTCCAGCCCCGCCCCCTAACCCCGCCCCTAATACTGCACTCCTTCCATAGCCAGACTGGACTGGACCAGCCCACGAATGCGGGAATCAGGGCACACAGCTCCACACCTGCATTACATCCACACATATACAACTACACACCACACCTATACACCTACACACCACACCTATACACCTGCACACCAGACATATACACCTACACACCACACCTATACACCTACACACCACACCTATACACCTGCACACCAGACATATACACCTACACACCACACCTATACACCTACACACCACACCTATACACCTGCACACCTACACACTTCCACACCTACTCACCTATACACCACACCTATACACCACACCGCCACAACTCCACTCCAAAACACAGCCATACACCTCCACAAATCCACACCTACACATCTTCACTGGCCAACGGTTAGTGGTTCTCTCTGGAAAGACCTGACTTAGAGACTCCTTAAAAATTAAGAATGGCATTGTCCTGTGTTTTAATATTTGTATTCATAAGGACAAAAAAAAAAAAAAAAAACTAATTTTTTTGTTGTTGCTTGTTGTGATTATTTTTGATTTCACCTCTATTACCTTACCTGTGTGTGCAGTATACCATGGGAGTGGTCTAATGGCGTTCTTACGCTTTTCTTAGTTTAACAAACTTAGTATGGCTTTATTCTGTGTCCCTTTCATTGGAGAATTATAGTTAAACTCCCTGAGATCTGAGGGCTAATGTAGTTTAATGGGCCACATTACACTGGAAATTACTTTTTAATTTAATCTAACGTGACAGAACGTGCTATATGTGTGTTTGTGTAGCAAACTTAAGAGGCAGAATCTTTTTTTTAAAAATGCCAATTACATGTCTGCTTTTTTTGTTTTTAAATGCTCCTGGTTTCTGTACAGAAGTCACAATGGAAGTGGACAGAAAATTTATTTTTCTCATGATATTCCTGTGAAAAATGTTTGTGCACATCTAGAACCTGCAGTATTCTGAATGTAGCCTATAGTTTGATTTTAGAAGCAAAGTGGATTTTGACCTGCGTCGCCTCAGTGCAGTCAGTAGCTTGCTTCAGAGAATGGCGTCCACTAATGCTTACTAGGTGTCCCAACAGGAAAGTAAATCGTTTTTGTCCCACAGAATCTCTAGACTGTGTTTGGTTTTTAAACTGAATTACAAACTTGTGTGACAAATCCCTTCAGCAGGTGCCTGTACTCTGTAAGAATAAAAATAATTTGTTTTATAAAAAAGGAGGGGGTGGGACCTCGAGAAAAATGAGAAACTGAGGCCTAGAAGTGTTTCAAGCATCTGTTTTCCGAATGGTTCTGCAGAGCACTTAGTGTTTAGTTTGAATGAATCTTTGTAGAACTGGGTCATTTCCCCCACTCCCTCCAGTGTTAGTGTAGTCAATGTAACCTCCTGCTGCTGCTCGCAGGAATGGCGGTTTGAAATAACCTACGATAAATCATTTAAATATTACTGCCCATTGAAATAAGTAGGCTACCTATGATTAGCTTCGCGTCTGTTATTTCCTTCCTACGCCTGGCGATGTTTAGCTACGTTCTTGGTGAAATGTAGGGCACTGGCGAGATTTGAATAGAAAAGCAAGTGCCATTTGAAGATTGCTGACTGGAAAGAAATCAACACTCAGATCGAGATCGGTTATCTTTGTCTACTTAGGGCGGGAATATGTTCCGGACGGTTCCGCCGCTTGTTACGACAGAAACATGAAATGAGGAGAGCAATCCTGTGGACATGCTGTTAACTGTCCGCTAGAGGGCGCTGTTTACTTTTTTAGCGTGACCTTTTGAAAGGAGGCAGATTTCGTGTTGTAGGATTACAGTGTCGATTTGCGGTCCGAAATGCAATATTGTAATGAAAGGCTGATTATATTACAATCACTTCGCAGACGCTCTTATCCAGAGCGAAGTACATCAATGATTAAATGATAACTGTTGTTTTAGCACTGATTCCATGAACATTGTGAACATACTCAGGTTTTCTTTCATTTACAGACCTGTTTATCATGAGTTTACCATTCCAACCAGGGTTAATAGCCAGACATACAGTGCAATGACTTGAAAACTAAGCAAGAAAAACATTAAAAGGCTAAATATGAAGTTATCTTAATTCAATAAATGTGTTGTTAGATATTGAAATACTCTGGAGTCTGGACCAGAAATACTTAGGCACACGCACGCACACACACGCAGACACACACACCCACACACACAAAATAATATCCATTCAAGGTTTTTGGAGAGTGAATACTCACCGGATGGAAATGATTATTGAATTAAAAGTTTAAAAAAACAACCACCTACTCCAGACGTTAAGAATGAAGAGAGAGAGAGAGAGTGCAGCAGTGCTGTCTACAGAGACGATGGGTTTATGGTGGTTTTGGTTCTGTAGAGAACAGCAGTGCTGTCTACAGAGACGATGGGTTTATGGTGGTTTTGTAAATTGTTGTCAATGAAATAACGTGATAATTGTTCTGTCAGATAAAGGAGTTTGCATGGAATTGGCTTGACCAGTCAAGACCAGTGTAGGTGAAAATATGAAATATTTTTGTATATAGCCTTCAACAACTACACTGTCACCATAGAGTTATGGTGGTGCAGTTTTATTAAGTACATATGTACAGTTTTATGTAGGCAATGGACAGGGAGAGTACATTAATATGTACAGTACAGTCACGCAAGTTTTTTTAATATTCATTGGCCATTTTCCTCTGTCATTGCAGGTATGTTGTGTTTAATATGATCTTGCAGTTTTGTTTGGTTGTATTTTTTTAATTAATTTTTACGTGTCTCTGTATGAGTGAAGTATTTGACTTTTTTCAGTTTCTTGAACAATAAAAGTCAATATTCATCCTTAAGGTTCTGTTCATTCCTGAATTTAAACATTCACATACTAGACTGGGGGGGGGGGGGGGTGCAGATAATATAATAAGTGCAAGCAGTAATTACAGAGACAGTTCGTAACCCCCGTCTACTCAGTCTTGATTATTTGTGGGAGGCAGGCACTGTGCACCCTTTTGCTGTTATTCCTGTCCTGTTATTTCTGAAGTTCCCGCTCTGGGAAAATAGTTATTCTATTTTGAATGTGGCTTAGATTTGCTTAGAATGAACTTTGAATGAGATTTTAATGAGGCTGGAGATTGTAGTGTTAGAATGAACACAAGAGGTTTGAACAATGCTCTCAGTGTGGTCATTGTGACATCATAATTACATATGGAATCGTGTTAAGTCTGATATGATTCCAACCATCCCTGAACATCCTGCTGAAATCCCATTGGCCGCCTCACACCCACACAGCCATTTGTTCAAGATGGCATATTTATGTAACGTGATCTGTAGTCATTGTGATTTACATTTACAAAATACATCCCTCCCTCTGTACGGACACCTACATTTGTTCAATTATGGGACTTGGAGTCACATTTTGGACAAAACATCTTCAACAAACAATGGGTCATTGGAGGCAAATGAGGAAAGATTGTGTTTTCTTTCTTGGTCAGTTTGATGGTAGCCAGTTAGCCCCCTCCTGGTCACAAGTATGCATTTTTACAGTATTCAAACACAACCTTGGTGTTTTTCTATTTTATCTTAACCCTTAAAGTGCTGTCACTGTCAAATCTGTGCCTGTGCATCGTCCAATCACCATCGGACAAAGCTTCATCCAGTCACCATCGGACAAAGCTTCATCCAGTCACCATTGGACAAGGCTTCATCCAATCACCATCCGACAAGGCTTCATCCAATCACCATCAGACAAGGCTTCATCCAGTGACCATTGGACAAAGTTTCATCCACTGACGGTCGGACAAAGCTTCATCCAATGACCATCGGACAAGGCTTCATCCAATCACCATCCGACAAGGCTTCATCCAGTGACCATCGGACAAAGCTTCATCCAATCACCATCGGACAAAGCTTCATCCAATCACCATCGGACAAGGCTTCATCCAGTGACCATCGGACAAAGCTTCATCCAATCACCATCCGACAAGGCATCATCAAATCACCATCGGAACAAGGCTTCATCCAATCACCATCCGACAAGGCTTCATCCAGTGACCATCGGACAAAGCTTCATCCAATCACAATCGGACAAAGCTTCATCCAATCACAATCGGACAAAGCTTCATCCAATCACCATCGGACAAAGCTTCACACCAGCTGTGATTGCTGCTTAATTACTGTTGTGAGAAACACTCTCCACTTTGATCATTATTCACTTCTCTGAGTCTTCCGGTTGGCGATGTGAGAGTAAAGACGTCGGCATCAGGTCTCCCGATTACATCGTCAATTTTACTACTTGAACATCGGACTTTCTTCTACAAAACTGTCACAGCTCGTTATGAACTTGTTTGGCACTTTTTGATATCAAAATGAGCAACTCCAAACTTAGTAAGAAACCCAGCGCACAGACCCCTGCGGCAACACGTGCTAGCGTTAGCATAGCAAGCAAACTCTCAGCCATGGCGGCAGCCTCTAACGATAGCGAAGATGCTAACCTTAGCCTACCTGCTACTGAAACCATCTCCATGACGCAGCTGGTGGCCGAGCTGGCGAAACAGGGAGCCGGTCTGAAGGATGATGTCTCTCATCTGATCCAAGAGTCTCTAAAGCCACGAGACTGCTGTGGATGCCCTCAGAGACACGGTCGGCTCGTTCCAAGCCCGCCTCGTAGCTACAGAGACTATCGCCGGAGAGAACTTTGAACGACTGACCACGGCTGAAGCTACAATCAAAACTCTCCAAGCCCAGAATCAAGCCCTGCTGGATCATGTAGACGACATCGAAAACAGGTCACGCAGATCCAACTTGAGGATAGTGAACATCCCGGAGGGCAGCGATAACGGCAAGGACCCGGTTAAGTTAATCTCTCAGCTCCTGGTACAATGCATTATGGGTCCTGATGTGTTTACCGAGCCGCCGGAGCTGGAGAGGGCCCACCGATCACTTGCCTCAAAACCGAGAGACGGGAAACCAGCAAGACCGTTCGTCGTGCGCTTTCTTCGCTTTCAGCAGAAAGAGGCAGCCCTACGGTGGTCCAGGAACCATGAGGTGAAGTTTCGTGGGACCCCTCTGAGGTTTTACCCCGACTTGAGCTCCGCGCTGGCGAGGAAACGCGCAGCTTACAACGGCGTGAAACAGGCACTCTACAAGAAGGGAGTGCAGTTCCGTCTGATGCATCCCGCCCGTCTGGCGGTATCTTTCGAGGCACCAACGTTCACATTCGACTCACCTGAAGATGCCCAGGAATTTTACAAGCGTCGTGTAGCTAAGGAGTGATATAACGACTTTGACTGGTGACATTCGTATCGAGAGAAAAGACCCATGCAAGTACGGAATTTAACGAACTGGACTTTACATGAACACTGAGACTTGTTCACACAGTCTCCCTCATCGTCTGACATGGGACCCCGCTTTCAGGTATAGGCTAAATTATTTTCTCTCCTGCTTTTCTTTCCTACTTTATACAAGTTGGAAATCGTTAGGTTTAAATTAGTTCATCGTTGTTTCGAGTTATTCTTGCCGCACGAATCAAAACATTCCGTGTAATAGCCTATGTTAATATTTGCTTTTGGATTGACGCTAACGAAACAACCAATTTATTAAGCCTACCTGTTGGATAAATGCCCATTTACACTTGTTCATGTGCTGGGTCATATACTATGTTTAATATAGCCCATATATAGCCTATATATTTTTTTTTTTCTCTTCTCTCGACAACTTTGTTATGTTTTTGTAGTGATGTTACTACTTATACAGATTGATCGGGAGTTCCTCGAGTGAGAATAGGGTTAATGAGAATAGGCCTACACTCGCGGAAGACTAACGAAGATATGGCGAGCCTGCAGTTTGCCTCAATTGGGGACGCAAACATAGGCAATGTTTATGTTATGTTTTATTAGGTTTTATTGTTATTTGGGGTAATTTGGGATTCTGTTTGGGTTATAAGGGTATTGGGTGTGTGCATCCCTGGACTTCAAAGTCACTTTTGCAGTTTTCATTGTTTGTTTTCAACATTTTACTATACATTTATAAGTGGAGGTACCTATGTAAGTGTTGGGCTGGGGTGTGGCAGAATATATATTTCTTCATAAATATTACCAACAAATTTCATGGATTATGAACAGGACGCAGAGTAGTAGTCAGGCTGCAGGGGGGGCGAGTACAAGATTTATTTCATGGAACGTCAAGGGTTTGAATGGATCTGTGAAACGAACTAGAATATTTGCACATCTTAATCTGTTAAAGTGGGAAATTGCCTTCTTGCAAGAAACACATTTGATGGTTAGAGACCACATTAGACTTAAGAAATCGTGGGTTGGCCAAATTTTTCATTCAGACTTTAATTCTAGATCACGGGGCACAGCAATCATAATTCATAAGAAAACACTATTCAATGCCACAGACATTATATCTGACCCACACGGCCGTTTTATCATTGTCTCAGGGTCCCTCTACCATAAACCAGTACTATTGGTTAATGTGTATGCACCCAATTGGGACGATGAGAAATTCATGGAAAAAAGTAATTTCATCTATACCTGACCTAAATTCACGCTGCCTAATTTTTGGAGGAGATCTAAACTGCACAATTAATCCTTCCACGGACCGTTCCAACCCAAAGTAAAAAAACCTCTCCAAAATGGCTAAAATGTTGTCAGCGTTCATGGACCAAATTGGGTGTATCGATCCATGGCGCTTTCGTTTCCCTCATGATAAAGAATTTTCTTTTTTTTCACACGTCCACCATTCGTATAGCAGAATCGATTACTTTTTCATAGATAGTGCATTACTTCCATTTGTCAAAAACGTAGAATATTCAACCATAATTGAATCTGACCATGCCCCAGTATTATTAGATCTGTCCTTCTGACTTAACTACTCTGACCGTGCTCCATGGAGACTTGATTCCACACTACTAACGGATAAAGTATTCCTCCAAATGATTTCAACTGCCATCGATAATTTCTTGAAAACCAATAAGGAGGATCCTGTTTCTCCCTCCCTGCTCTGGCAGACCCTTAAAGTGGTAATAAGGGGGGATATTATTGCATACACATCCAGGGTGAACAAGGCTAGGAGGCAGGAACAGGAACAGCTTCTCAACTCAATGATTGACATAGATCATCAATACTCTGCCTCTCCCACTCCGGAGCTTTACAAAACTAAGCTGGATCTCAAAGCCAAATATGAATTATTATCGTCTGATAAGACAGAACGTATGTTGCTGACGTCACGTGGCTTTGTTTATGAGCATGGGGAAAAGGCTGGTAGACTGTTAGCGCATCAATTAAAATGTAAGTCCTCTGACCAACAGATCCCACAAATTAAAAAAGAAAACGGGGAGCTTACAACTGACCCCCTTGAAATCAATGAAACTTTCAGGGCATTTTATTCTAAATTGTACACCTCTGAGGCACCCAATGATGATACCTAATGCCCCTGTTATCAACCCTGTACATAAAGCAGAACTAGAACTACCTTTTCAACACACTGACATTTCAAATGCAATCACAGCTATGCACAGTGGTAGGGCTCCGTGCCCTGATGGATACCCAACCAAATGAACTCCACTTATCTTAGAAATGTTTAATGATTCAATGGATAATGGGGCCCTGCCACAGACACTAACAGAGGCATCCATAACACTTTTACCGAAACCGGGGAAGGACAGAACAGAGTGTGGAGCCCCATCTCATTGTTAAATAGCGATATTAAGATATTAGCTAAAGCACTCGCCCGGCGTCTAGAATCCGTCACAGATGAGGTGATCTCCCCTGATCAAACTGGCTTCATGTTAGGCCGTCACTCATTCTCTAACATCCGAAGCCTTCTAAATGTCATACATTCTCCTGCATCCAGGGAGGTACCAGAAGTGGTTATCTCCCTGGATGCGGAGAAAGCTTTTGACAGGGTAGAATGGGCGTATTTATTTGAATGTCTGAAAGCTTTGGCTTTGGAGCCTCTTTTATTGCATGGATCAGACTCCTATACTCATCACCTAAGGCATCGGTGGTTTACAAATGGGAAGCGCTCCACATTTTTCTCATTGTCGAGGGACTCGCCAGGGCTGCCCACTGAGCCCACTTTTATTTGCATTCACCATCGAGCCTCTGTCTAACATGTTAAAATCTTCTCCAACAATAAATGGAATTTCTAGATGGGGGAGGGAACACAAGGTGGCGCTATATGCCGACGACCTACTGTTGTTTGTGTCTGACCCGGTGCGGTGCATTTCCCGTATAGTTCAGGTGTTGCATAGATTTGGTAGCTTTTCGGGATATAAGATCAACCTCACTAAAAGCGAATGTTTTCCAGTGAACAACCGAGCTCTCGCAATCCCACAATGTAACTTGCCCTTTCATTTGTCTAAATCTGGCTTCAGGTATTTGGGAATTAATATTACACGGTCCTTCTCTAAATTATACCAAAAAAACTTCACACCCCTCGTTAATAAATTAAAAGATGATTTACAGAGATGCAGGTCCATTAATTTATCACTGGCAGGGAAGATCAACTGTATTAAGATGAACGTTCTACCCCGATTACTCTACCTTTTTCAATGTCTCCCCATATTTCTCCCAAAGTCCTTTTTTCTGTCCATTGATAAGTCTATATCATCATTCATTTGGGGGGGTAAAGTCCCTAGAATACAGAAAAGACTTCTGCAGCAACATCGGTCCCAGAGCGGGCTGGGCTTACCAAATTTGCTTTATTATCACTGGGCTGCCAATATTCAGAAAATCATATACTGGGTCCATTCACCAAAGCCGTCTTGGTGCGAAATTGAAAATGAATCATGCCTTTCAACATCCCTCTCCGCCTTGGTTACCTCCAAACTCCCTCTATCTACCCCACACTACACCTCTAACCCTGTTGTTGTTAATACTTTACGAATTTGGTCACAATTTCGACGCCACTTTGGTTTAAAAGATTTCTCTAGCCTAGCCCCTATCTGTAACAATCACCTTTTTGTCCCTGCCAGAATAGACAATACTTTCGCCTTGTGGAAAAGACTTGGTCTCTCCAAATTTAAAGATCTCTACACTGAGGGCGTCTTCTCGACCTTTAATCACCTCTCTCAAAAATTCAACCTTCCCCACTCAAGTTATTTTCGATACCTCCAGGTCCGACATTTCATACAAAATTTGGATCCAAACTTCCCCAACACACCACAACCTTCTGCCATAGACGACATCCTCCAAATTCCTTCCAATCTGAAAGGCCTCATTTCGAGAATCTATTCCCGCATATCATCCTTCGGAGACACTTCCCTCGACAAAATTAAAGAGAAATGGGAGGAGGAGCTAGGGGACGTAATACCCAACGACTCCTGGACTGAGGCTCTGACGAGAGTTAATGGGAGCACATCATGTGCTAGACTAGGTGTAATCCAAGTTAAGGTCTTGCATCGTATTCACCTCTCCAAATCTAGGCTAGCCAGAATCTATCCTAATGTAGATGAGAATTGTAGCAGATGTCATAATGCTCCAGCAACACTAACACACGTTTTGGTCAGGTCCCTTGTTATTTGATTATTGGTCAGCAGTTTTCAGGACCCTCTCAAAGGCATTAGGCCTGAACCTGCAACCTGACGCCTATTCAGCTATCTTTGGCACAGCGCCAAATGACCAACAGATTATTAACAAGCATAAAGACATTATAGCATTTGCCACTCTACTTGCCCGTAGGAGGATTTTGTTTTGTTGGAAATCCCCCAAACCACCGAATTCTTCCTTATGGATGACTGACCTTATGCTCCACTTAAGTATTGAAAAGATTAAATACACACTTAGGGGGTCCAAAGGCCGCTTCTATTCCACCTGGAGCCCAGTAATGTCTTTTTTCAACAAACTAAAAACCCTCCCTGATAACGCATGTGAGCTGGATGTTGAGTGATGACATATAACACACAGTCCAACACAACCATCTCATGTATCCTCATTTAGAAACTAATTGCACTTTATTTTTCTTTATCTCTTTGTTTAATTATTTATACCTGTCTATTGTCCTCATTACCTATCATCATTGTTATTATTATTTATGTATTTATTTATTTACTTATACTCTATGCTGGGATGCACTACTTGGGATTTGATGGGGTGGGGGGTGGTGATGGGTTTTGATCATGCTTTCTGAAAAAATTGAAAACTATTGTTTTTGTATATCTGTCATTTCTACCTTGTTCTCAATAAAAAGAAAGTTAAAAAAAAAATTTTATTCACTTCTCTGCTGTTCCTCATGCTCTTCACACCCCAAAAGCTTTTGGATCAAATGAGAGGCGCCCGGGTATGGACCGGGTTAACCAGATTAGCACTGATTGTGTGGGTTCCATTAAGCGCTCGGGCATGGACCGGGTTAACTGGATTAGCACTGATTGTGTGGGTTTGATTAAGCGCCCGGGTATGGACCGGGTTAACTGGATTAGCACTGATTGTGTGGGTTTGATTAAGCGCCCGGGTATGGACCGGGTTAACTGGATTAGCACTGATTGCGTGTTATTTAAAAGAACCGCCGTACTCTTGATGCGCCGGGCGGTGTAATGTTATAACGATGACCTTGCAGCGATGGCGGCTGGGTCGGCTTGTTGAGCCGTGTTTGTGCCGGTTCCTACTCGATTTAAATAAACAAGAAAGCCCCTCCTTCGCCCATCTTCTCTGGGGATGTGCGTAACGGTGCACCGGTTCACTAAATCCAACCCAGTCAGTCTGAGAAATTTATGCAAGCGGATTTGATTGGTCCATTAAAACACAAAGAAAGACAGCAGTATAAATACAATGTTTTAATTTTAAAAGATTACAATTTGTAGTTCCGGCAGTTGCTTGGCAACACCACATGAAAGTAAGTCAGACTGAGACACAGGGTGACTGATATTAAAACTTGATATTTGATCATAAAACAGCCAATCCTGCCAATAAACAACTGTAAATATGTACACATGCATCTACTTACATGTGTTAAAGAACTGTAATTATTTACACGTGTTTATTTATACATGTATGTCCAGTACTGTGTGTATTTACACAAATGCTAAGAACTGTATTTCAACAATGAACAAAACGCAGAACCTGTCATTCTAATTCCGCATTGCCACTTGTATTATTTTTACAATAAGAAAACTGAACCAATATTTGTTCCGATGGCTCAAATAATTAATCTGATATATTATATAACATATGATAGTGTCTGTAATGTATTGGCAAACATGCTGTAATGTTGAACAGTTGAGAAAGGAAGGGGGTGATAAAGGTATGATTGGCAGGGCACAGAACAGGAAACGGTTCCCTTGAGAGAGAGGGCATGCTGGGAGATTAGGGAGATGTGCTGGCCGCACATTAGCACTTATTCCTGAAGTGTATCTCAAAGATATTTAAATGTACAAAAACACTGCTTGTAAATTCATGTATAATACAATGGGTAAAACACTACAGTACAATTATGAGTACTTGGCAGCTACGTATTCATGTTTGGTTTCATAACAGCTAATGACAAATCCATCAGGTTTCACAGCTTAAAATATAATGTAAAAATTTGCAATCCCAACTGGAAATTTCAACAACTCCAGCAACTCCCAACAACTTCCAGTATACAAGCGCTTGGTACCCTCCAAACACAAACAAACAGATTTCCAGCTCTCTGAAATTAATTTCAGATATTTTTTGTTTGACTATGATATAAATTATATTTTGGAACTGCCGTTCCACGCTCCTATTGGCCATGAGACTGACGTTGATTTCGCATGAACCCCCCCCTCCAACCACCCCTCAGGTCACTGAGAGACTGGGGTCAGAGGGCAGGGTTCAGGGGTCATGTTATGCTCAGTCTCCTCTATACATGCTGAGTATGCATACAAAATCACCAAAACCACTTGACTCCACTTGCAAACTGCCCTTTCTTAAAAACATTTTTTTTTTTAAATTTAAAAAAACAAGTTAAAAAAAAAAATTTGGTCATTTGTTCAAATGTATTGGTCTTATTTGACTCCCTCCCCCCATAACTAATGGGGTGATGTTTGGGGAGGGGGCTAAATGAGGCTTCTGAAGAGGAAGGACAGCCCCGCCCCCTGTGCTAGGCCCAGAGACAGGAAGAAGGCCATGATGGCACCAGCTGTTTCTGCTTCATGTGGAAGAACTTTCCTGGAGAGAGAGAATGAGAGAGAGACATTAAAACTCTACAGAGAGAGAGAATGAGAGAGAGACATTAAAACTCTACAGAGAGAGAATGAGAAAGAGACATTAAAACTCTACAGAGAGAGAATGAGAAAGAGACATTAACACTGTACAGAGAGAGAATGAGAGAGATATTAAAACTCTACACAGAGAGAGCAAGAGAGAGACATTAAAACTCTACAGAGAGAGAATGAGAAAGAGACATTAAAACTCTACAGAGAGAGAATGAGAGAGATATTAAAACTCTACACAGAAAGAGCAAGAGAGCGATACATTAAAACTCAACAGAGATAGAATGAAAGAGAGACATTAACACTCTAGAGAGAGAGAGAGGCCGGTCACTGGAAGGTGACTCAGCCACCAGGTGGCGCCAGGCGCAGGAGAAAGATTTACAGCTAGAGAATGAGTGGCCAGTTTCAGTATATACAGATCCTTTCCAAAAAAATAGAATATCATGGAAAAGTTGTTTTTTTCCCATAATTCCATTCAAAAAGTGAAACTTTCATAGATTATAGATTCATTACACACAAAGTGAAATATTTCTAGCCTTTATTTGTTTAATTTTTCATAATTTTGTCTTACAGCTCCAGAAAACCCCGAAAACAGTATTTCAAGAAATTAGAATAGTGTGTCGAAAATCAACATTTACTTCAGTTATTTCAGAGAATGAATGTTTTAGACTGAGTGTTCCACTCTAATCATCTAATTTACTCAAAACACCAGCAAAGTGTTTCTACAGGTGTGTCGTTAAATTGGACAGGTGTCTCAGTTTGGTTCAGTATGGAGAAGACTGCAGACTTGACAATTGGCCAGAAGACCATCATTGACACCCTCCAGAAGATGGGTAAGCCACAAAAGGTCATCGCTAAGGAGGCTGGCTGTTCACAGAGTGCAGTGTCCAAGCATATCAATAGAAAGTTTAGTGGAAGGGAAAAATGTGGCAGGAGAAGGTGCACAAGCAAAAGAGATGACCGTAGGCTTCAGCGGATTGTCAAGCAAAGACGATTCCAAAATTTGGCGGAGATGCAGAGGGAGTGGACTGAGGCTGGAGTCAGTGCTTCAAAAACCACCACGTACAGAGTGTGACACTCAGTCTAAAACATTCATTCTCTGAAATAACTGAAGTAAATGCTGATTTTCGACACACTATTCTAATTTCTTGAAATACTGTTTTGGGGGTTTTCTGGAGCTGTAAACCAAAATTATGAAAAATGAAACAAATAAAGTCGAGAAATATTTCACTTTGTGTGTAATGAATCTATAATCTATGAAAGTTTCACTTTTTGAATGGAATTATGGAAAAAAAAAACTTTTCCATGATATTCTAATTTTTTGGAAAGGATCTGTAGTAATTTGAATAAGGAGTGGTCAGGTTCAGTATATAGTCATTTGAATAAGGAGTGGTCAGGTTCAGTATATAGTAATTTGAATAAGGAGTGGTCAGGTTCAGTATATAGTAATCTGAATAAGGAGTGGTCAGGTTCAGTATATAGTAATCTGAATAAGGAGTGGTCAGGTTCAGTATATAGTAATCTGAATAAGGAGTGGTCAGGTTCAGTATATAGTAATTTGAATAAGGAGTGATCAGGTTCAGTATATAGTAATCTGAATAAGGAGTGGCCAGGTTCAGTATATAGTAATCTGAATAAGGAGTGGTCAGGTTCAGTATATAGTAATCTGAATAAGGAGTGATCAGGATCAGTATATAGTAATCTGAATAAGGAGTGGCCAGGTTAGGGTTAGGGTTAGGGTTAGGGCGTGGCGTTTGTGGCGGGTCTTACTTGGGGCCGTAGCACATGCAGAGGCTGGCCAGGTAGCCGTTGGAGAAGGCGAAGATGATCATGAAGCTGATGAACCAGGCGTCGTGTTTGAAGAAGACAGGAAGGTAGAAGCGAGGCTGAACATTACACAGCATGAAGAGAGGGATGAACAGCACACGCGCCACCAGCAACGCTGGCAAGAGCATGCTGTCCTTACCGGGCTGTAAACACACACATGCACAGCAACGTTACGCATGCACACGCACACACACACACACATACAGACACACACATGTGCACGGCAACGTTACGCACGCACGCACACACACACAATAACGTTATACATACACACACACGCACGCATGTGTACACACACGATAGCGTTACACATACATACACACACACACACACGCATATGCACACGCACGGTAACGTTACACATGCACACACACACACACACACACACACACACACACACACACACACACAGCACGGCAACGTTACATACAGTGCCCTCCACTATTATTGCCACCCCTGGTAAAGATGAGTAAAAAGGGTTATAAAAAATTCACCGTTTGGTGAATTAGCTTAATCTCACACTGAACAAATGAGAAAAATCCAACCTTTAATTGAAGTAAATTTATTATGAGAAAAAAATCCCTCATCAAGAAATAATTATTTTTAACAAAACCATGTGTGCCACAATTATTGGCACCCCTTATATTTAAGCAATAAGGTACGAGACGCAGTACTATATCGTCAATATAGTCACAGTTAAAGGGTGTTGTTCGCGGAGGGCCGGCAACCCTTTAACTGTGACTATATTGACGATATTGTACTGCGTCTCGTACCTTATTGCTTTTATAAAACGGTTGCCAGCTATATTGTAAATAATATATAAGGACACAATTTTTAATTAACGTTATTAATTTAATTTCAACAGCAGAGAAAATAGTCCCCAGTGTAGCTGTTGCCATGCAACACAAAAACAAACAAAGCTAGGAATGGAATGCTAGCTAGCAAACGAACTAATAGCTAGCGTTATGTGCTAATAACATAATAATCACAATAATAATATAATGTAATAGTTATAACGTTAGCTAAAACAGTTATCTATATATAGCCTATACAGATGTGAAGTAACGTTAACTTGCTTTCACACAACCAGTCAGTAGGCTATGTTTACAGCTAGCTAGCTAGCTAATTACTAAGCCTAGCTAGCTAAATTCCAACTAAATTCGTATTTCCAAACTGAATAAATACTGCACCTCCTGACCACAAAAATGGTTTGCTATATTATTAAAGTTGCTGTAACGTGCCGAATACAAACTTTTTTATCTGCAGATTTAACTAGCTTACGTTTTAGCTAAACGGTTTATGAATCAGCTGTAAGCCTAAACGGTTGCTATCGTTACTAGCATAAAAAAGACGAATCTGGCTCTCCAGTGAGAATGTCACTCCACCGTTAATTTCCTTTCCAGTGGATTTGGTTTCCAGTAGCTTTCGATTTTATGCCCACTCACGGACATGATTTCTCTAGCCTCCAGCACAGCATCAGAAAGTTTTTGTTGCGGACGTGCGGAGTGATATTAATTTAAACGTCCAGGGTAAACAGGTGTATTATTGCATCATAGGGGTACTATATCACGAATATAGACACAGCTTTGAACGCCTCTCAACCAATCATAATGCGTGGTCAGAATTACCCGTTTTATAAATATAGAATAGGGGTGTGAATCTTTGGCTTCACAGCGATTCGATTTGATTAACGATTCAGTAGTTGGCGATTCGATTCAAGGACACTTTTTTTTTTTTGGAACGATTCGATTCGATTCTGTAAACCACGATTCGATTCAGTAACTTTTAACCAAAATTCTATATCCATGAAATAAACATGCAATAATGCGAGTGAGACTATCTGTATTCTTCTGAAAGGTGAAAAAATAAACAGACAACAGAATTACTTATTAAACATATTTATTCTATAAAAGTAGTCCTGCATAATATTTTATGCTGAATACAAAAATGTAATTAAACATGGCTCAGTTATTTTGAAAATTTTTCAATAGGCTACATGCTGGCAGGGGAGAGAGTGGGTGGGTGAGTGAGTGAGTTAAGAGTCAGTGAGTGAGTGAGAGGGTGGGTGAGTGAGTGAGAGGGTGGGTGAGAGTGAGTGAGAGGGTGGGTGAGTGAGTGAGAGGGTGGGTGAGAGTGAGTGAGAGGGTGGGTGAGTGAGTGAGAGGGTGGGTGAGTGAGTGAGAGGGTGGGTGAGAGTGAGTGAGTGAGTGAGTGGGTGGGTGAGTGAGTGAGAGGGTGGGTGAGAGTGAGTGAGTGAGTGGGTGAGTGAGTGGGTGAAATGCACCAGTAGAGGGTGAGGGGGAAAAAAACTCTTGGCGGTACTTCCTTGCAGGCTGACTAGCTCAGTGTTTCCCCTACCATTATCTTGGCCGGGCGGGACAAGAGGGAAAATAAATAATTTTAATGAAAATTTTTTTATTTTTTATATTATTCTTTAAAAAAAAAAAAAAAAATCTTTTTTTATTTTTTTTTATGTAGCTGCAATATTTCCCTTACCGCAGAATGCGGGAATGATCAAAATAGCATCTGGAAAAACCCTTGCCAAAACAGCGGTTTCCTGTTAGGCCTAATTAAAATTTTCAATGGCAGCGCTGATATTATGAGGGTGTAATTATAGTTTCCGCCTCTACGCAAAATGGCGCACTTTCACCGCCCAGCCTGAAAAAAAATCTAGGGGAAACACTAGCTGATGACAGTTACGGATTACCGAGCTGCATTTCACAAAAAAATGTGTAAACTAAGTCTTAAAACAATAATCATAATTAAGAATCGCGATTCATTAGATTTAAAGCATTTATATCGATTATTGGTGAAGCCAAAGCGATTCATTCTATTTATTTATTTTAGCAGATCGATTTAGTTGAATCGGTAGGACTGACAATCGATTCATCGCATGAATCATTACACTACTAATATAGAATAAAGTAATCATTTTTAATAGTTGGCCTTTGCATGCCATGACTTCCTGATGTCTGTGACCCAACAACATCAAAAGACAGCACAACGTGTGTGACCCAACAACTCTTGATATCTTATTTTCTGGTACTCTTACAAGCGATACTATAACGTCTCTGCATTTGAATGGATCTCTATGGGAATTGGGGGGTGAGACTAGATTTAGCTGTAGATTATGCTGGTAAAATGGTTAAATCATGATAGTGTCTGAACATGCTGTAAGTCATCAAGGCTCTGAGGTATCAAATGAGCCTCAAACCATCACTCTGCTCCCAGATATGCAGTAGATATACAGTAGATGGATCACTTTAAGGGTTGTTTCACCTGACAAATTTTCCTATTGAACTCTATGGAAAAATAAGTCAGGAGAAGAGACCCTTCAAGTTATCCATCCATATCTACTGTATAGAAATAGCACAGTGATGGTTTAAGGCTTGTTGATACGTCAGACCCTTGATGACTTATATAAATAATTATTTCTTGATGAGGGATTTTTTTTTTCTCATAATAAATTTACTTCAATTAAATGTCGGATTTTTCAGATTAAGCTAATTCACCAAATGGTGAATTTTTTATAACCGTTTTTACTCATCTTTACCAGGGATGCCAATAATAGTGGAGGACACTGTATGCATACAGACACGCATGTACACGCACACAGTAACGTTATGCACACACACATTACCGCAGCGTTACACACAAATAAACATTTATTTAACCCTAGGATATTGTTCGGTTGGACAGAAGTATTCATGGCTGCAGTGTGTAAAACTGCTGTCTGAATGTGTGTCATGTAATGTCATGTAATCTCTGTGTAATTTGTGTGCACGTAAGCGGTGGGACCATTTACTTGAGTAAACGAGAACTCGCCAGCAGATTCTTAAACGTTTAGAGAAGAATGTCATCAGAAATCCTTTTTCTTTTCTTTTTTGCATCTTTCAAGAAGAATTCCCATAGTAATGGGTAAAAGTGTCTTTAGGCAACGTGTTGTGCCAAATCCTTTCCACAATCAGTCGTAGCAGCAGGGTATGTTGAGTGTGTGGGAAGAGGGACCAATAGCAGCAGGGTATGTTGACTCACCCACAGAAACGCAGCCGTCAGGCTCCGCCCGGCCCAGTCCAGCAGGTTAAAGAGCAGGAAGCAGGACACTGGAATGAAGTATTCCCCTGCAAAGGACACAGACTGTGTGAGTGTGTGTGTGTGTGTGTGTGTGTGTGTGTGTGTGTGTGTGTGTGCGTGCGTTTGTGTGCGCGTATGGAGACCCATCAATGTCAAAAATAACGAACACATGCGCAGCAACGTGTGTGTGCCTGCGTGATTAACTTGGTAAATTTTGGTACGCGTGCGTGCGTGCGTTGTTACGTGTGCATTGTATTTCACGCGACAAGATGATGCGTACTGCACTCAAAGCGTGTACACGTTCGTCTGTCACTGTTAGAGAAATTTTGTTATGCGTTCACACACACACCCGTTCGCATTTTTGATGCTACGCAACCGGAGGTTTTATGGAGACCCATACGTCTCATAATGCGCAGCATCCGCGTACATGAACGCCTCGCATAGTTCGCTTCCATTTGATTATATTCTATGATCCAGCAGAGACACTTGGACACACAGGACTTTTGTTCCACTTTTCATTAGATGTAATTCAAAAGACGGACACAAAGTTAGTAGCCTAGATACACTTTACATTTATTTATTTTTTTGTATACTGGAAGAAAGTATTTACGTGAAATATTTGTAGTAATGGGACTACAACTACAATATATAAAGGGGTGGAAAAGGAATTATAGCATTTTGATTGACTATTACAAGCAGGGCAAACATTAGCTAACCAGATGTCAATATAAATGTATGACGTTATGACACCTGCTGAATAGATCTAATATTTACACATTTCCCTGAGGAATGTAAGGTGGGAGTAGTTACTGTACCTACTAACTATTTTCCATAACAGCACGGAAGTTACCATATATAGTTCTTCGCCCTATTAAGCCCCTCCATAACATTAACTGATGTTAAAAAAAACTTAACTATGCGAGGCGTTCATGTACGCGGATGCTGCGCATTATGAGACGTATGGGTCTCCAAACTTCCGGTTGCGTAGCATCAAAAATGCGAACGGGTGTGTGTGTGAACGCATAACAAAATTTCTCTAACAGTGACAGACGAACGTGTACACGCTTTGAGTGCAGTACGCATCATCTTGTCACGCGTGATGTAGTTTGCGCACGTCATAGTGCGGGTGCGCGTGAACGTGTGACAAAAATGTTCTATTATCTTAATGCGTGCGTTTATGTGTGCGTTTGCGAAAAATGCAAGAATGTTACACGTAGTCACTCCGTGTCATGTGATAAGTCAATGGGGAAATTACATGACAGGTCAGGCGTTGCTTTGCTGCACAGGCATCAAAGCAGGTGTGTGTGACACGTTCAGTCGATAGTTGCGCACGCATTATGAGACGTATGGGTCTCCATAGTGCGCGTGCGTGCGTGCGTTTGTTTGTGTGAGTGTGTGTGTGTTTGTGTGTATATGTGTGTGTGCACACGTGTGCACCAGGGTTGTGCACCATTCAGAATTTAATTGAAGAATGCCACTTAAATTCCAATTAAATTCTTGAATTTGAATTGAATTTGAATTGAGGTAGCAAACAGGATGCAGAATTGCAATTTGAATTTGAATTAAAAGAAGTAGAATTGAAATTAAAAGAAATTCATATACTACACACTTTAGGTGTAGCTTTTAACAGTAAGGCTCTATATCTCATTAAACATGTTATCATACAAACAACATATGGTATGCTTCTAAACGTTATGTTTTATTAACAATAAATTATTTTCTCCAAACAATTAATCTTTAAAGTACCATCTATAGAATAATCATCATATTTAATTTTATTTAACTTTCATTTTGTGGAACATGGTGGAAGAACACTTAATTTCCCAGAATGCTTTACTTTACACCAAAGTCTTCAAAATGGAGACAAACAAGACCTTTCAGGATCTTTTGACAGTTAAGTGTAACAATGTTGAACAATGAGTTGTGGAATAAATGAATAAATGATAATTGCTTTTACCATGACTTTTTGTCATTCGTTTGAGTGCTGAGGGTGAAATGAAAAACAATAAAACAATATCACTCATTATTCTACATAAAAGGGAACAAATGGGAATCATTTCTTGAAATAAATGATGTAGCCTAATTATTTATATTTTGCAGCAAAATATATGATAGATTTAATAAAATTATTCTGTTGTGTGATTTCTTTGAATTGCAATGAATTAAATTCCACTTCCTGTCATTCCAATTCAACATCCTGTGGGGCGTGACCAATTCAATTCAAATTCCAACTCATGAATTGAATGGGGGCCAATTCTTAAATTCTGAATTTTGCACAACCCTGACACGCACATACACACACACACACACACACACACTCATTCACACACTCGCACACACGCACACACACATACACACACACACTCATTCACACACTCTCTCTCACACACACACACACACACACACACACACACACACACTTGCTCACACACACACACACACACACACACACACACACACTTGCTCACACACACACACACACACACACTTGCTCACACACACACACACACACACACACACATACTCGCTCACACACACACACACACACACACATACCCCAGGAGCTGCCAGGGGTAGCGTAGGATTTGGTATCCACGGTGACAGCTGGGAAGATGCCGATGGTGATGGTGAAGGCAAAGGAAACGCATATTGCCATCAACCAGATCTACGGAGAAAAAGGGCGAGAGACATTAATACTGTACAGAGAGAGAGAGAGAGAGAGAGAGAGAGAGAGAGAGAGAGAGAGAGAGAGAGAGAGAGAGAGAGAGAGAGAGACATTAACACTGTACAGAGAGAGAGAGAGAGAAAGGGTGAGAGACATTAACACTGTACAGAGAGAGAGAGAGAGAGAGGGTGAGAGACATTAATACTGTACAGAGAGAGGGCGAGAGACATTATCACTGTACACAGAGAGAGAGAGAGAGAGAGAGAGAGAGAGGGTGAGAGAGATTAACACTGTACAGAGAGAGAGAGAGAGAGAGAGAGAGACATTAACACTGTACACAGAGAGAGAGAGAGAGAGAGAGAGAGAGAGAGAGAGAGAGAGAGAGAGAGAAAGGGCGAGAGACATTAACACTGTACAGAGAGAGGGTGAGAGAGATTAACACTGTACAGAGAGAGAGAGAGGGCGAGAAACATTAACATTGTACAAAGAGAGAGAGAGAGAGAGAGAGAGAGAGAGAGAGAGAGAGAGAGAGAGAGAGAGAGAGAGAGAGAGAAAGGGCGAGAGAGATTAACACTGTACAGAGAGAGAGAGAGCTGCAGTGAGAGCGAGGGACATTAATACTACACAGAGAGAGAGAGCTGCAGTGAGAGCGAGGGACATTAATACTACACAGAGAGAGAGAGTAGATAGTCTGTTGATGGGAGCCTCTCTCTGTACCTTTTTGAAGACGGTCATAAACGACACTGCCAAGTTGGTCTCCAACACGGGCTCCGCCACTGGTTTGCTCTCCGAAGAGCTCTCTGTGGAACAAAACACACATTTCTACCTTTCAATTGCTTTTTAATGTTTCCTTCTTGCTATGATCTGTATGTATGAATGCAAAAGCAATCACTTGTTTTTTATTATTTCAACTCCTGAAATGAACAGTAACGAAAGTAACGGTAATGACAGTCTGAGGCAGATGCACACAGCCTACCCTTCTCTAGCAGGTTGATCTTTTTCTCTTCATCACTGGATGGCTTGGGCGTGTTGCTCTGGAAATACTTGTAAAACTCCTGTAAGAGTTCAGATTAGTAATGCATCACGACACAATCCAGCCCCAGCCAATCCCTGCTGGGAACCAGCTGAAAAGCAGAGGGTATCATTTCTGATCTGTCTTCTGTTTCATCATAAATTTTAAAAATAATGGATGATTGTTGTTACTATTATAGTTATTAGTAGTCTTATTTTGCACGCCTTATTTAAAGGGGACATGAAGCACTCTGTAAAGTGGCTCTGGTTCGTTAGCTTTTTACCTTAAATTAGATATGACCGTGCGTTCAAATCTCAAACCGACCCGTATTTGCTGGAAAAAGAAGTTAAAGTTTGCTTTTTTCCCACTAGGGCGCAGCCATTTATGAACAACTGCAATCGTGACGTCACTAGGTTGGTTTGTCTCAGCTGTATTACTATGGGAGAATAGCTGGCTTTCAGTGAGCTCAACGATGTATCGTGAGGAACAAATAAAACAAAAAAAGCAGACGGTCCTTTTGTATTGCCCCGAGATGCTCAAATGAGTATTACCGAACAAAACTTAATTTAAAATTTAATTTTCACTAACTGCTTCTGACCATAGGCTGTAGCCTCTGACAACTGCGCCGCTGCCTTGCCTTGATAAACCATTTGGGAGCTAAAGTCGCTAAATTAGTGGCTAGCTAATATTACCTATATAAAATAAGCATTGGCTTGTGATGCTAGGTCACGGTAGGTATATATTCGCAGGCTGGTAACTAATATATCAAGGCAAGGCAGTGGCGCTGCAGTTGCTGGCTCGTCAGAGGGTACAGCCTAAAGTCAGAAGCAGTTCGTGAAAATGAAGGTTTGTTCGGTAATACTCATCCGAGCATCTCGGGGCAATACAAAAGGACCGTCTGTGCGAAGCAGAGCCACTTTACCGAGTGCTTCATGTCCCCTTTAAAGGTTTCACTTTACAGCTCATTCAGACACACTGACTGTGCAGTGAGCCTCAGCTGTGCCCTCACCATTCTGGGCAGCAGGACGTAGGCCAGGATGGCCAGGAAGATCGCCACACAGGCCGTAATGAAGTAGCCAAAAGCGCTGTCCTGCAGCGCTGCGCCACCTGGGCAATGAGGAGAGAGAGACCAAAGCTTTCTGACTGCAGACAGAACTACAAACTACAGACTACAGACTGCAGAGAGAACTACAGACCACAGACTGCAGAGAGAACTACAAACTAGACTACAGACTGCAGACAGAACTACAAACTAGACTACAGACTGCAGACAGAACTACAAACTAGACTACAGACTGCAGACAGAACTACAAACTAGACTACAGACTGCAGAGAGAACTACAGACCACAGACTGCAGAGAGAACTACAGACCACAGACTGCAGACAGAACTACAGACCACAGACTACAGACTGCAGAGAGAACTACAGACCACAGACTGCAGAGAGAACTACAGACCACAGACTGCAGACAGAACTACAGACCACAGACTACAGACTGCAGAGAGAACTACAGACCACAGACTGCAGACAGAACTACAAACTACAGACTGCAGACAGAACTACAGACCACAGACTACAGACAGAACTACAGACACTGACTGCAGAGAGAACTACACGCATGTAGAGAACTACATTTCATGAGGTGAGATGCAGAAGTTGTTTGTCTGGCAATTTAAAATGTAGGCATTTAGCAGACACCTTACAGATGTTTAACCTGGCTAGAGCATTTAACATAACGCAACCACTAGAGCTAAAGATCAGTAAAGCAATGCATTATGCTGAAAACATTTTATAAGATAAAATAATTATTGGTAACACTTGAACTACATGCCATAAAGCCTACATTAGAACTTAGAAGCACACCATAACACCTGCCATAACCTGTCATAACAGTTTATTTTAGCTTGTGATAGATGTCACAACAGTGTCATAATTTTGTACCTGTTATTTTGGAATCTGTACTGTAAAGTCTGCTGCATACATTGGTTGCATTATGACATGCTGGTTATGAGATGTAATATGCATTCATGGCTGGTTATGACAGGTGTTATGTCTCGCTCATGGCAGCAATATGTAAGGTTTATGGCTTACAATTTGAGTAAAGTGTGTCTGAATTATTGAGGTTAGACTCACTGGCCAGGGTGCATATCATAGCGAAGGCAGCGAAGGTCCCAGCCAGACCCTGGCCACTCATGATGGGCGTGGTGTAGGAGGTGGGGAGGAGTCCCGCCATGCCAAACAGGCTGCCCTGCAGCATCGCCCCAAACGCTGCGGAGGGGAAACGGGCACACGCTCAGACTGGAACACAGGCCCAAAGGAAAAACACACTGCCATGCCAACACAAATAACATCACTACTGCTGGGAGAAATACACATCTGAAATACTTTTAACTCTATATGTGAGGTACTTGGAGCTTATTGGTGTAGACAGCAAAGGGAAGGAGCTTATTGGTGGAGAGAGCAAAGGGAGGGAGCGTATTGGTGGAGAGAGCAGGGGGAAGGACCTTATTGGTGGAGAGAGCAAAGGGAAGGACCTTATTGGTGGGGAGAGCAGGGGGAAGGACCTTATTGGTGGAGAGAGCAGGGGGAAGGACCTTATTGGTGGAGAGAGAAGGGGGAAGGACCTTATTGGTGGGGAGAGCAGGGCGAAGGACCTTATTGGTGGAGAGAGAAGGGGGAGGGGAAGCTCACAGTTGATGAAGATGATCTTGATCATGGTGATGACGAAGAAGGTCAAAGGAGACATCTCTATCTTCACAAAGATTGCGGTGAGGAGGAAGAGCCCCAGGATGCACCCTAGGCTGCCCATCACCCGCACCGCCTGAGGAATCCTGCAGGAATAACACCCAGAAAGTGTTATAAGCGCAGTATCCTTGTGAAGTGTTATAAACGCAGTATCTGTATGATGTGTTATAAACGTATTATCTGTGTGACGTGTTATAAACGCATCATCCTTGTGACGTGTTATAAATGCAGTATCTGTGTGATGTGTTATAAACGCAGTATCCGTGTGACGTGTTATAAACGCAGTGTCTGTGTAATGTGTTATAAACGCAGTATCCTTGTAATGTGTTATAAACGCAGTATCCTTGTAATGTGTTATAAACGCAGTATCTGTGTAATGTGTTATAAACGCAGTATCCTTGTAATGTGTTATAAACGCAGTATCTGTGTGACATGTTATAAACGCAGTATCTGTGTGATGTTTTTTAAACGCAGTATCCGTGTGATCTCAGGTTGCTGTGGGGTGTTGGGGCGAGCTCACCTCTGGTGCAGGACAGAGTTGAAACAGCTGAAGACCAGTAGTGGCACCATGGCGCACACAGTCATCACATTGCTGAACTTGGCCTCCAGAACGCTGCGTGTGCTAACAGCCTCTTTCGTGTCATTCCCCGTAAAGTTAGCCCGAATTTCCTCTTGGGGGTCGTCTTTCAAACGGCTGGTGAAGTACTGCGGATACAGGAGACAATTGCCAATGCTCTGGAACATTCCACCAAACTCGGGTTACCCAAGAAGCCTATCTTGATTTCCTTTACACAGCACTTGTGTAATTTTACAAACGGTGTTCACAGTTTGGAGCCGAATCTCCAAACCAAACACGCTTTAGCATCAGAGAGTAAGAAAGGCACAGACAGGATGAGGTGGGATAGAGAGGAGAGAGTGCTGTACCACTGTGGCCGTCATGAAGAAGTTCCAGGGCAGAAGGGTACCCAGGCCCAATATGAAGAATATCAACCACACAGCATTGAACCTGTCAACACAATTCAACAGTGATGAGAAAAGACTACATTTCCTAGCTTTTCCTACATTTCTGTTTGTCCCTGTGCCACCCAGCAGTGGTGAGAAAAGATTAAAAGACTACACTTCCCAGCAGACCACACATATTTCCCTGTTTCATGCTAATGGAAAAGAGTACTCTGGCACTCACTTGTCCCGTGGTACGTTTGTAACCGTCATTTTCTCTCTCTGATAGTATTACTTCTTTACGATGTTACAGTCCAACCTGCAAAACAATTACACACACATTTTTTAGTACACTTACATTTAAATTGAGGCATTTAGCGGCTGAGATGTAAACAGCTTTCATTTTTACAGGCAATCCATTAATACAGCTGGATATTTATTGAAACACTTCAGCTTAGGTATTCTGCTCAAGGCAGGGTGTGAAATAAACACCAGCCACCCGCCAAATGCTGGGAAAATTTTGATTGTGGCTGGTAAGATTTTTTACTCTTGCAGCCACTTTGGTTGTTATATTGTAAAAGGTAATGTGACTGGTAAAATGTTGAAAATGGCTTGTGATATTTAGAATCCACAAGCCACTCTGGCCAGTGGGTGAATGGTCTGTCTGGCCATTTACAGACAGAACTACACAGCACTGTGACCATTTACAGACAGAACTACGCAGCACCGTGACCATTTACAGACACAACTACACAGCACTGTGACCATTTACAGACACAACTACACAGCAGTGTGACCATTTACAGACACAACTACACAGCACTGTGACCATTTACAGACAGAAATACACAGCACTGTGACCATTTGTAGCAGTACCACAGCTACAAATTCACAAAATTATCAAAGCTAATTGACTTTAAAGGGTAACAAAACACGCTGGTTTCGCTAGACCCGGTGTCCTGCAGCGCGAGTAATAGTTTGTTTAGCAAGCTAACTTGTCATTTCTCACCGCACCTAAGCCAAGGTAACCACTAGCAGCCAGATGTCTTCAAAAAGAGCTACATTTCTGGTACGATATTTGCTCGCTAAATTAGCTGCTTGTAACGTTTTCCAAAAGGCTTCCCAAATACGCTTAACGTTACCTACATGGCAGCAACCCTCGGTCGGTTTTTAATTGGCGCTAAATTTTAGCGGCAGTTGATCTCGCGCTGGCTGCTCCTAGTCTCCAGTGGAGGATAAGTATGTGTGTGGGGGGGGACTATGGAGGTCCCCCATAAAAGAGAGGCATTTGGACTTGGAGGGTCCCATGCTATTTCGTTGAATAAAATCAGAATGTTCTGTCAGAATGAATTCCCCTTATGGGCCGACTTATTTTTACGTGCACATCAAGTAAAAAAAAAAAAAAAAAGATCAAGCGCTTATGGTCTGCCCTAAAACATGCAAACCTGTCGCTATAGCTACCAAAGAGTCAAAACGAGTGGGTCACTGGGGTGAGGCTAGTCCTGATCTTAGGTCAGTTTTATGTCTAATTAATTCTGTAAGTGTAATCGAAAACTGATCTCAGATCCGTATCCTACAGTTTAACTTTTAGAAATGCGACTGGCGATCACGGCTATCCGTTTTGTATTCTGACACCTGATTGGTTGATTGTAACTGCATCTAAAAAAATGGGGAATTTATTTATTCAACACAAAAATCCGTTAGTCGCAGCCCAACGAAAACAGCTCAATTTATTCTAATTGTTTGCCCAAAAGATGACGGCTAACGTTAAGCAGGATAACAGTGATTAAATCACAGAAGCAATCGAACCGGAATCTCTTCCGGCGACCGAAGAAACTGCCACGGCTAAGGTTAGCTAGCTCTCACGAGCCCCCAGATAACCGCATTAACGTCGTTAATACCCCCAGACCCCCGAGCACTGAAGTGTCCCCCAAATTGTTTTTATAGGTTGATGTGCCCTTTCTCACTTTGAGCACATCTCGTGCATTGCACTGAAAGTCTGGTTCAGCTCCACAAAAATATTGCAACCAAAATATATAAACACTGACATAAACCAAAAAGAGTAGGCTTATCAAACGCACACACCGCACACCGTCCGGCGAAATAGCAAGTACCAGTGTTTTATGTGGAAAAAGTGCAGGACGTTCAGGAACTAGTGTGTGACCATGCAGATGATATGGAAATAAAGTCCAGATAACTACGTGATGGGGTTGGAGATTATAATCAGCAGGGGGGATTGAGATGGTGGACCTGCGGGGATTGAATTTGTGATCGTGGAGAAGTAACGGAACACTAGAAAGGAGTGATGTCAGCAGAGGTAGAAAAAGTGACACTAAAACGTCCTGGCACAGCGTAGTACCAGTGCGTTCACAGCGTAGTACCAGTGCGTTCTCAGCATAGTACCAGTGCGTTCAACGTCCTGTACTCTAATATATTGTAATAATGTACTGTTCAGGCATGGCGATAAACACGCACACCAGCACAGACTGAGATCAGGCATGGCTATATACACACAGACCAGCACAGACTGAGATCAGGCATGGCTATATACACACAGACCAGCACAGACTTTGATCAGGCATGGCTATATACACACAGACCAGCACAGCCTGAGATCAGGCATGGCTATATACACACAGACCAGCACAGACTGAGATCAGGCATGGCTATATACACACAGACCAGCACAGACTGAGATCAGGCATGGCTATATACACACAGACCAGCACAGACTGAGATCAGGCATGGCTATATACACACAGACCAGCACAGACTGAGATCAGGCATGGCTATATACACACAGACCAGCACAGACTGAGATCAGGCATGGTGATATACACACAGACCAGCACAGACTGAGATCAGGCATGGCTATATACAAACAGACCAGCACAGCCTGAGATCAGGCATGGCTATATACACACAGACCAGCACAGACTGAGATCAGGCATGGTGATATACACACAGACCAGCACAGACTGAGATCAGGCATGGTGATATACACACAGACCAGCACAGACTGAGATGAGGCATGGCTATATACACACAGACCAGCACAGACTGAGATCAGGCATGGTGATAAACGTGCAGAGCGTGAGATCAGGGTCAGGGTTTTCCAGGGCTGAGAGGAGCTGGCTGCTCTCCCAGGAATGTCGCCCCTACGTACTGACATTCCGCAAAATTCCACAGCATCTTCCGATCTACACCCTCATGCAAAAATGCAGCCCGGACAGCTCTGTGTAGAGACAGATACAGATCACTGCACTCATTAGCCCATCACAGCAAACCCACAGACATGTGATAACAACCTGATGCTGCGTTTTCTCTCTGCTTGGATGCAAGTCTATTTGTCCATTAAATCAAAAGTTTAAATCAATAGTTGATTGATTCCCAGTCATTAGTTATTTTATAAAACATGAAATCTGTTCTGAGTTTCATATTCACAGTACAGAATATGTTGTTTATTTTTCTACAACATCAAATGTGGGAAAAGTCATGAATTAGTGGAAGTTGTTCATTGCAAGCACACCTGCTGCAAGCACACCTGGTACAAGCACACCTGCTGCAAGCACACCTGGTACAAGCACACCTGCTGCAAGCACACCTGGTACAAGCACACCTGGTGTCCAAATGGACTTTGATCTCTTTACCTTAGTAAGAAAAAATAGCAATGTAGGTTTACATGATGTTCAAGTCACCCACACCAATTAAGCAAAAACACTAGAGAATAAACTGTGTTTAAATAGTGCCCTATCAATTTTCTTAAATCCCAGCTGTGAGTCTGTGTGAACAGCCCACTGGAAAAAAACAATACAGGACTGTGTATTCTGAACTTTTAGAGTTATAGCTAACAAAAAAGCAGTATTTATTTTTTAAGAAATGGCTTCAAGAAAAAAAAATAGATCTAACATATCATGGAACTGAGAAAAGAAGGAAGTTTACAAAGTAAAGTCTGTGGACTTTACAGGATTTTGAGCTGAAACTACTGGCATAAGCATTTCACCCTGTGCCAATCTGGGTTTTGCTTGAAAGAAATTGTGAATATCTTATCATTACCTAATTGTGGAAAAGAATGTGAATTTATCCTTATCTAAACTCATGTGAAGAAAATGTGAACTCATTATCTAAATGGTTTTTTAATCTAATCAGAAAGCACACTTTTTACAGTCAGCAGGTGGAACCTTCTCCTCCCTGAGATACTGTACCCCAAATATACTGTACTTACTAATTAGCACTTTTCTCATCTGATTTCTGAGACTCTTCATAACTTTTGTCCTGTGGAGGAACATTTTCAAAGAGGTACAGTGTTGGACAGGTCACTAATCCATCACAGGGTATGCAAATAAATAAATAAAATCTCAAATGTAAAATTAAACCAACAGTTGCTTTCTTCCCATGTGTATCATTTTACACCAGTGTTGTAAAATTACTTGACATGGACATTTTATTTTTACTTTGAATTAAATCGGACCGTTAAGTGACTTCGACAGACTCAGATTAATAGGTGATAACATATTACGATTAAAATCTAAAATATTACATCACAATCGATCCCGATCCGTGTACTTTTTGGCCAATCGTTTTCCGTTTCAGAAATAGAAATCAAGAAACGAGTGGTTATTAGATATTCATTTTAAAAACCGAAATCAGATGTTTTTTCGTTTTGCTGACTGGTTTTAAACATAAAATTACAGAAATTGAAATTGGTCTCGATTTCCAAAGTTTATGGCCCCATATTCCGATTTCCGTTTTCTCCAGGGTAAAACTGTGGTCCAGCGGCTATAGCCAGAGATTTTCTGGGAGAGGCGTCTTTTGCCTCTTGTAGGCCCCATATTATTATTATTATTATTATTATTAGGTACTAACTAATTAGCATAAGGTAGGTTATCAGTTTTGTTAAACATCCTTTGAAACTGACTCGCTAACAAACGGACACAACATAACGCCGATTTATTTTTATTATTAAACAATGATATACAGGTACGGAGCAATCGATTTCACATATAGATTTAACCCACACAGTTTGGCTGCTTGCTCCGAGACGCTGGACCTGTGGTGTCGCAAATGAATGCCAACTGCTGTAGCCTACCTACTGTCACTTATCTCACAAAACCCATCTTTCGTAACTTAATAGACACTTCATAACTCGCTCCAAAATGAATATGTGATGACAAACATGGTGAAGATGAGCGGCAAGGCAGTCAATTTATTATGTTTCAAACGATGTCCACAAAACAATGCTGCGATGCTGCCATGTCTGCACATGACAAATTATTTATTGCCATCTCTTGTATCTGAAAAATGGTATAATGTTCTAATGCGCTCATAATGACTGTGTACCCAGCTAACAAAATTAGGTCCCCGGGACGTCCCCTGAATGTCTCTAAATGTCATCAGGACGTCGCCTTGACTTCTTTTTGTAGGGTTTTCTAAACGTTATGTGAACATTCCCGGGACATTCTAGTAACCTCCCCGACATTCATCACATGACGTTATATTGTAACCAGTCACAGACGTTGCAGGAACGTCCCTGAATGTCCCATGAATGTTATGAGCACAACGTCATATCTTAATCGGATACGGACGTTGATTGAACATCCCTGAAAAATTTAAATTAAATGTCATATTGTAGGCTAACCAAACAGTGACCTTCCCAGGACTTTAATAACATTCTAGAAATGTTTTTAGGACATCCCTATAGGGAACGTCACATCATAACTTTGAGGGGACTAAAATGGGACGTCCACTGTTTGCTGGGTAGTTAGCGAAATTGTTTTAATTTCTTTCATTTCTGTTTCTGAAACAGAAAACGATTGGCCAAAAAATACACTGATCGATCACGTCCAAAAGGAACCCATCTTCCCCGATTAACAACAGGAACCTATTGACCTATCTACCCTGATTAGCATCAACGTCAGTGACGTCGGACGTTTGATCAGTCTCACGGCCCACGTGAATTTTGTTCACGCAAAATGTTTGTGCCAAGAATGACAAAATGAACTTTCACAAGTTATGCCATTCATGATGGAGACAGAACATCGGCACAACGTACCTTCTGCAAGCGTAAAATTGAGGATAAACGTGGAACAACGTCACATTTTGTGAGGCACCTGGTCCGCTTGCATCCTGACAGTTAGCCTAGGCTAAATCCGTTTCAAGTAAAGAGACTTCGCCACACAAGTTAGCCAAACCCCTAACGTTACAGAAGCAGTCCATAAACTGCTAATCCAATTAGTTTTGGTTTATTCATCTGCTCGTGTTGCTAAAGTTTGACCGGTCAGCTCGCTAGCAAGCGTTTCTGCTATCGTATTCAGGGCAAACGAACATTTTATTTAACCAAAAATCTATATATCAATCAATAATCAATCAAATGTATTTATAAAGCATTTAGCCATTGTCTTCGGTTTAGGTCAAATTGACCCGTTAGTAAAAAAGGAATGACACTTTTGGGCGATGTTTCCCATAGCCAGTGACGAAACCAATGTATTTGGTTTTGTATTGTGTTTCTATTTGTAACCTAGTTCATCATCTGTATTTACATTTTGTCTGTTGGCCTGTATGGTTTCTTTGAATATAATAAGATGAAGATGAAAAATATTGTCTGTTCAAAACAATAATTATCAATAATCTACTGCATGAAAACCTTTTTTCATTAAAGATTTTTCACAGATAAACATGATTTATGCCCCCCATGCCGCCATATTAGTGGATTTTTAAAATAGAATAAGTGTGCGGCAATGCTATGAAGTCATCTGAGAGCTTACCGGCAGTGAAGGAGTTAATGTAGCCAGAGCAACCAATGTGGAGTGTACTAGTACTGAGACATTACATTACATTACAGTCATTTAGCAGACGCTTTTATCCAAAGCGACATACAATAAGTGCATACAGAAAGGAATCAAATACAATAACCATATGATCTGACAAGCACATATCAATAATTTATCATTTACAAATTAGAAAATCATAAGATAATACTAGGTTTAGAGTATGGCTGAGCACGCTGTACAAGATCTAAAGATTCAGCCAGTTGGGTAAAAGCTCATTTGCAAGAAGTTTAGACGGGCTGCAAACATGAATGTTATGACAAGATGACGAGCAGCTGGAATGGGAAATATAAGCATGGCCACATCATCACATTATTGTGAACAAATTTTCTCTTAAGTTGAGTTTTAATGTATTTTACTGCCTATTTTTGGGACTTTAAAATGAGTAATTCTCCAGCACTCCATCAGTACTAACAGTAAGACTCTGACTGTACAGAAAACCAGCCTTTACTATGTATACTTATCGGGTTCTGAAACATTGGCCCCCTTGAAAGTTAACCTTTGAGTTCATGCACACATTTCTGGCACTATACTGTGAGTTTAACTGCATGTTACATTACATTACATTTATTTAGCAGACGCTTTTATCCAAAGCGACGTACAGTAAGTGCGTACAGAGACATCATCAAGATCTACAGAACAGACAAGGCAAAGCACATCCTTCGCATAATGTAGCAGCTATCCCTAGCAATGAACGTCGACTGTAGTTCACAGTAAGCTGTGGGCAAATCAGCAACACCACACTTCCATTCCAAATACTAGTATAAACTATAATAAACATGTTTTACCCTAACCCTAACCCTACACATCTCTATACCAGGGGCCTCATTCACCAACCACTCTACCAACAAATTTGTTCTTAAGACTTTCTTTAAAACGTTTTCATGAACATTCTGGCATTCAGCAATGTGATTTTAGTTGGGATTTTTTCTTGGATAGAACAGAAGCTCAGAACGCAAACATCAGTTAATCCCGAAGTGTTTGTTAAAACGTTTTAAAGAAAGTCTTAAGAACAAATTTGTTAGTAGAATGGTTGGTGAATGAGGCCCATTGAGTTTAACTGCTAAACACTCCCCATATTTCATCCAAAAACTCGTAACACTGCTCATGATTCATCTTGTGAAAAGTTAGGGCTTTAACAGTAAGTTCATCAGAAAAAACTAAAAACATGTTTCATGGATAGCATGAAAAAAAAAGAAGCTTTTCTGGAATTTTGTACAGTACATAAAAATCCTTATTTTATATGAACAATTGTCAACAACAACTGCTACAAAGTGGCGTAGTAAACAGACTCACTTACGTTCACATCGATTGTGCGCCCGTTCCCTTAAATTCTCAAACTACTTATTTCCTTCTCCTCAGAAAGCCAGCGTGTGGATGAGGGGCAGGTCCACCTCCACCTCGGGTCTTTAATGTGTGTGTGAGAAGTGTGTGAGCAGTAATTGGAGGCTGTGTGTTTGGAGTAGAGCCGCTGTTGCCTGCGCAGCAGTTTTTCAGTCTCTCACATGTTATTGTCTCTTGTGAAAAACACCAAGGACCAGAGCCTTGTCAAATCAGCTATTTGTTTCTGCTTGAATATCAGCGTGATGACAAAAAAGCCTCTCTCCCTGGCGCTTACACAGCCTACATGGAGTTATAATAGAATTATTTGTGCGGTTGCCAGTTATTTTCTATCTTTAAACATGAGCGAATAACAGACGCAACTCTGCTGTTTGAGCTGTTTTTACTGACTCTGGATTTTTGGCAGAAAGGAGAAGTGAGTTTGTTCTGTTGCAATCCTTGTGCTCACTCTCCCAATGTTACAGTGTGCGTATAGTAATGGGGATTCGTCAGAGACGCTGTGGAACGAAATCAGCCTGTCCTTCAGCAGTGTGGATTCTCCCTCGTCCCACAAGCAGGGCACTGCCCTCACTAGCGCCACCTGCAGGCTTGGGCACTGCTGCACATACAGTTAAAGTCAGAAGTTTACATACACTTAGGTTGAAGTCATTAAAACTCATTTTTAACCACTCGACAGATTTCATGTTAACAAACTATAGTGTTGGCAAGTCAGTTAGGACATCTACTTTGTGCATGACACAAGTAATTTTTCCAACAATTGTTTACAGGCAGATTATTTCACTTTTAATTCACTATATCACAATTCCAGTGGGTCAGAAGTTTACATACACTAAGTTGACTGTGCCTTTAAATTTTTAATATTTGCTCGCATACACTTTGCATGCCATGACTTTCTGATGTCTGTGACCCAACAACATCAAAAGACTCTTGATATCTTATTTTCTGGTACTCTTACAAGCGATACTATAACGTCTCTGCATTTGAATGGATCTCTATGGAAATTGGGGGGTGGGACAAGATTTAGCTGTAAATTATGCTGGAACAGTATGGAATACATGATTGGTAAAATGGCTGTAAGTCATCAAGGGTCTGAGGTATCAAACAAGCCTCAAACCATCACTCTGCTGCCAGATATGCAGTAGATATGGATGGATCACTTTAAGGGTTGTTTCTCCTGACAAATTTTCCTATTGAACTCTATGGAAAAATAAGTCAGGAGAAGAAACCCTTCAAGTTATCCATCCATATCTACTGTATTTCTGGCAGCAGAGAGATGGTTTGAGGCTTGTTTGATACCTCAGACCCTTGATGACGTACAGCCATTTAGCCAACCAGGGGCCCTATCTTGGCGATCTTGGCGCTTAGTCTAAGCGCATGGCGTAAAGTCCATTTTGGGCATGTCCAAGTCCACTTTTGCTATTTTAACGGTGTGTTTTTTGGGCGCTAAGCACAGCGCAAGGTGCAACTGGGCTGAACCTAGTCTCTTCATTAATTATAGGTGTGTCTTGGGCGTGACATGCAATAAACCAATCAAAATGTTATATCCCATTCCCTTTAAAAGCCTGCTTTTCCACCTTGGCGGATTGCTTATGATGGCGAAACTGACATGCTCGTGCGTGTTTAGTGCGATCAAGGAATAGGCTATATGGATCAATAGTAGCCTATGATCAATATTATTCGGGCTACAACCATTATGAGTTCCCGGTAATTCCTGACAGTGCTGTTTACAAAATATATGCGGTTAAATTTCGTTAAAAGCACCTGCAACAGCTGAGAATAAGCGACCAATTGCTTCCGTCTCACCTTAGAAAACGCCAAATTAGCCTGCTTGTTTAACGAATTTCGTTTGATTATGCAATGAACTCATGTTCAAGCCACATCCGAAGTTCATTAGGCTATCTGCATTCTAATTTTGATTACTAACATAAATAACGTTATTTTGCCTTAATGATGACACTAAATATAATAAATCTGTCAGGTTGGCAACCCATAGGTTCAGCATATTTTCCCTTATTTTATAATGTCCTGCTTATGGAAATGCAACCAACCTATTTTACTGGTAGCGTAATGCTTTAAAACGATCCACTTTCCCAGGACCGTGAAAAGTGTGATTTACAGTAGAGGAAACAGACCTGCTCCTGTAAAGCGCACATGCAGATAATGGCATTAAAATTAATTGTAAATTAATTTTGTAACGTGCTGCAAATTTCGTTTCTAATTAGCCGCTTAGTTCTCTTTAAAATCTTTTGTTCAGTTATGGAATAACAGGTGAAATCAGCGGGGTTTTAATAAGCTGAGGGTATGGAAACCTTGTCACTGTAATTAAAAAAATATGAAGGACAAAGAATAGCTAAGGTTACAATTCAGTTAACATGATGACATTTATCTCCGTTTTTTAACCATAGGCTATCGAAAAAACCTTATGTAGGCTATGCACAGCGAATCCGCTGTAGTCAGGCTATTTGAAAAACAATAAAAGCAATATTCACTGGACAAGGTTTTGAACTTTTTTCAGTCACAAACCATTCTATTTACTTACAGGCTATATTCCTAGATAAACAGCGCTGTATTGTAATGACGTCTGAAGCGCATTTTCAGAACTCAAAAGTCTGT
>CM056379.1:116225086-116300086 GCA_029718625.1 Synaphobranchus kaupii | reverse complement strand
ATAGACACAGAGCTATAGACACAGAGCTATAGATACAGAGCTATAGACACAGAGCGCTATAGACACAGAGCTATAGACACAGAGCTATAGACACAGAGCTATAGACACAGAGCGCTATAGACACAGAGCTATAGACACAGAGCTATAGACACAGAGCTATAGACACAGAGCGCTATAGACACAGAGCTATAGACACAGAGCTATAGACACAGAGCTATAGACACAGAGCTATAGACACAGAGCGCTATAGACACAGCTATAGATACAGAGCTATAGACACAGAGCTATAGACACAGAGCTATAGACACAGAGCTATAGTCACAGCGCTATAGACACAGAGCTATAGACACAGAGCTATAGTCACAGCGCTATAGACACAGAGCTATAGACACAGAGCGCTATAGACACAGAGCTATAGACACAGAGCTATAGACAGGCGCTATAGACACAGAGCGCTATAGACACAGAGCTATAGACACAGAGCGCTATAGACACTGAGCTATAGACACAGAGCTATAGACACAGAGCTATAGACACAGAGCGCTATAGACACAGAGCTATAGACACAGAGCTATAGACACAGAGCTATAGACACAGAGCTATAGATACAGAGCTATAGACACAGAGCGCTATAGATACAGAGCTATAGACACAGAGCGCTATAGACACAGAGCTATAGACACAGAGCTATAGATACAGAGCTATAGACACAGAGCTATAGACACAGAGCTATAGATACAGCGCTATAGACACAGAGCTATAGACACAGAGCTATAGATACAGAGCTATAGATACAGAGCTATAGACGCAGAGCGCTATAGACACAGAGCGCTATAGACACAGAGCTATAGACACAGAGCTATAGATACAGAGCTATAGACACAGAGCGCTATAGACACAGAGCTATAGACACAGAGCTATAGACACAGAGCTATAGATACAGAGCTATAGACACAGAGCGCTATAGACACAAAGCGCTATAGATACAGAGCTATAGACACAGAGCTATAGTCACAGCGCTATAGACACAGAGCTATAGACACAGAGCGCTATAGACACAGAGCTATAGACACAGAGCTATAGACAGAGCGCTATAGACACAGAGCGCTATAGACACAGAGCTATAGACACAGAGCGCTATAGACACTGAGCTATAGACACAGAGCTATAGACACAGAGCTATAGACACAGAGCGCTATAGACACAGAGCTATAGACACAGAGCTATAGATACAGAGCTATAGACACAGAGCTATAGACACAGAGCTATAGACACAGAGCTATAGACACAGAGCTATAGATACAGCGCTATAGACACAGAGCGCTATAGATACAGAGCTATAGACACAGAGCTATAGATACAGCGCTATAGACACAGAGCGCTATAGATACAGAGCTATAGACACAGAGCTATAGACACAGAGCTATAGATACAGCGCTATAGACACAGAGCGCTATAGACACAGAGCTATAGACACAGAGCTATAGATACAGAGCTATAGACACAGAGCTATAGACACAGAGCTATAGATACAGAGCTATAGACACAGAGCTATAGATACAGAGCTATAGACACAGAGCGCTATAGACACAGAGCTATAGACACAGAGCTATAGACACAAAGCGCTATAGATACAGAGCTATAGACACAGAGCTATAGACACAGAGCTATAGATACAGAGCTATAGACACAGAGCTATAGATACAGAGCTATAGACACAGAGCGCTATAGACACAGAGCTATAGACACAGAGCTATAGACACAGAGCTATAGATACAGAGCGCTATAGACAGAGCGCTATAGATACAGAGCTATAGATACAGAGCTATAGACACAGAGCGCTATAGACACAGAGCGCTATAGACACAGAGCTATAGACACAGAGCTATAGACACAGAGCGCTATAGATACAGAGCTATAGACACAGAGCTATAGACACAGAGCGCTATAGATACAGAGCTATAGACACAGAGCTATAGACACAGAGCGCTATAGATACAGAGCTATAGACACTGAGCTATAGACACAGAGCTATAGATACAGAGCTATAGACACAGAGCTATAGACACAGAGCTATAGACACAGCGCTATAGACACAGAGCTATAGACACAGAGCTATAGACACTGAGCTATAGACACAGAGCTATAGACACTGAGCTATAGACACAGAGCTATAGATACAGAGCTATAGACACAGAGCTATAGATACAGCGCTATAGACACAGAGCTATAGACACAGAGCTATAGATACAGCGCTATAGACACAGAGCTATAGACACAGAGCTATAGACACAGAGCTATAGACACAGAGCTATAGATACAGAGCTATAGACACAGAGCTATAGACACAGAGCTATAGACACAGAGCTATAGATACAGAGCTATAGACACAGAGCTATAGACACAGAGCTATAGACACAGAGCTATAGACACAGAGCTATAGATACAGAGCTATAGACACAGAGCTATAGACACAGAGCTATAGACACAGAGCTATAGACACAGAGCTATAGATACAGAGCTATAGACACAGAGCTATAGACACAGAGCGCTATAGACACAGAGCTATAGACACAGAGCGCTATAGACACAGAGCTATAGACACAGAGCGCTATAGACACAGAGCTATAGACACAGAGCGCTATAGACACAGAGCTATAGACACAGAGCGCTATAGACACAGAGCTATAGACACAGAGCTATAGATACAGAGCTATAGACACAGAGCGCTATAGATACAGAGCTATAGACACAGAGCTATAGACACAGAGCTATAGACACAGAGCTATAGATACAGAGCTATAGACACTGAGCTATAGATACAGAGCTATAGACACAGAGCTATAGACACAGAGCTATAGACACAGAGCTATAGATACAGAGCTATAGACACAGAGCGCTATAGACACAGAGCTATAGACACAGAGCTATAGACACAGAGCGCTATAGACACAGAGCTATAGACACAGAGCTATAGACACAGAGCTATAGACACAGAGCGCTATAGACACAGAGCTATAGACACTGAGCTATAGACACAGAGCTATAGACACAGAGCGCTATAGACACAGAGCTATAGACACAGAGCTATAGACACAGAGCTATAGACACAGAGCGCTATAGACACAGCTATAGATACAGAGCTATAGATACAGAGCTATAGACACAGAGCTATAGACACAGAGCTATAGTCACAGCGCTATAGACACAGAGCTATAGACACAGAGCGCTATAGACACAGAGCTATAGACACAGAGCTATAGTCACAGCGCTATAGACACAGAGCTATAGACACAGAGCGCTATAGACACAGAGCTATAGACACAGAGCTATAGACAGGCGCTATAGACACAGAGCGCTATAGACACAGAGCTATAGACACAGAGCGCTATAGACACTGAGCTATAGACACAGAGCTATAGACACAGAGCTATAGACACAGAGCGCTATAGACACAGAGCTATAGACACAGAGCTATAGACACAGAGCTATAGACACAGAGCTATAGATACAGAGCTATAGACACAGAGCGCTATAGATACAGAGCTATAGACACAGAGCGCTATAGATACAGAGCTATAGACACAGAGCTATAGACACAGAGCTATAGATACAGAGCTATAGATACAGAGCTATAGACACAGAGCGCTATAGACACAGAGCTATAGACACAGAGCTATAGATACAGAGCTATAGATACAGAGCTATAGACACAGAGCGCTATAGACACAGAGCTATAGACACAGAGCTATAGACACAGAGCTATAGATACAGAGCTATAGACACAGAGCGCTATAGACACAAAGCGCTATAGATACAGAGCTATAGACACAGAGCTATAGACACAGAGCTATAGATACAGAGCTATAGACACAGAGCGCTATAGACACAAAGCGCTATAGATACAGAGCTATAGACACAGAGCTATAGTCACAGCGCTATAGACACAGAGCTATAGACACAGAGCGCTATAGACACAGAGCTATAGACACAGAGCTATAGACAGAGCGCTATAGACACAGAGCGCTATAGACACAGAGCTATAGACACAGAGCGCTATAGACACTGAGCTATAGACACAGAGCTATAGACACAGAGCTATAGACACAGAGCGCTATAGACACAGAGCTATAGACACAGAGCTATAGATACAGAGCTATAGACACAGAGCTATAGACACAGAGCTATAGACACAGAGCTATAGACACAGAGCTATAGATACAGAGCTATAGACACAGAGCTATAGACACAGAGCTATAGACACAGAGCTATAGATACAGAGCTATAGACACAGAGCTATAGACACAGAGCTATAGACACAGAGCTATAGACACAGAGCTATAGATACAGAGCTATAGACACAGAGCGCTATAGACACAAAGCGCTATAGATACAGAGCTATAGACACAGAGCTATAGATACAGAGCTATAGACACAGAGCTATAGATACAGAGCTATAGACACAGAGCGCTATAGACACAGAGCGCTATAGATACAGAGCTATAGACACAGAGCTATAGACACAGAGCGCTATAGATACAGAGCTATAGACACAGAGCTATAGACACAGAGCTATAGACACAGAGCGCTATAGATACAGAGCTATAGACACAGAGCTATAGACACAGAGCTATAGACACAGCGCTATAGACACAGAGCTATAGACACAGAGCTATAGACACAGAGCTATAGACACAGAGCTATAGACACAGAGCTATAGACACAGAGCGCTATAGATACAGAGCTATAGACACAGAGCTATAGATACAGAGCTATAGACACAGAGCTATAGATACAGCGCTATAGACACAGAGCTATAGACACAGAGCTATAGACACAGAGCTATAGACACTGAGCTATAGACACTGAGCTATAGACGCAGAGCGCTATAGACACAGAGCGCTATAGACACAGAGCGCTATAGATACAGAGCTATAGACACAGAGCTATAGACACAGAGCTATAGACACAGAGCTATAGATACAGCGCTATAGACACTGAGCTATAGACACAGAGCTATAGACACAGAGCTATAGACACAGAGCTATAGACACAGAGCTATAGATACAGAGCTATAGACACAGAGCTATAGACACAGAGCTATAGACACAGAGCTATAGATACAGCGCTATAGACACTGAGCTATAGACACAGAGCTATAGACACTGAGCTATAGATACAGAGCTATAGACACAGAGCTATAGACACAGAGCTATAGATACAGAGCTATAGACACAGAGCTATAGACACTGAGCTATAGACACAGAGCTATAGACACAGAGCTATAGACACAGAGCTATAGATACAGAGCTATAGACACAGAGCTATAGATACAGAGCTATAGACACAGAGCTATAGACACAGAGCTATAGACACTGAGCTATAGACACTGAGCTATAGACACTGAGCTATAGACACAGAGCTATAGACACAGAGCTATAGACACAGAGCTATAGACACAGAGCTATAGACACTGAGCTATAGACACTGAGCTATAGACACAGAGCTATAGACACAGAGCTATAGACACAGAGCTATAGACACTGAGCTATAGACACAGAGCTATAGACACAGAGCTATAGACACTGAGCTATAGACACTGAGCTATAGACACAGAGCTATAGACACTGAGCTATAGACACTGAGCTATAGACACAGAGCTATAGACACAGAGCTATAGACACAGAGCTATAGACACTGAGCTATAGACACAGAGCTATAGACACTGAGCTATAGACACAGAGCTATAGACACAGAGCTATAGACACAGAGCTATAGACACTGAGCTATAGACACAGAGCTATAGACACAGAGCTATAGACACAGAGCTATAGACACAGAGCTATAGACACTGAGCTATAGACACTGAGCTATAGACACAGAGCTATAGACACAGAGCTATAGACACAGAGCTATAGACACAGAGCTATAGACACAGAGCTATAGACACAGAGCTATAGACACAGAGCGCTATAGACACAGAGCTATAGACACAGAGCTATAGACACAGAGCGCTATAGATACAGCGCTATAGACACTGAGCTATAGACACTGAGCTATAGACACTGAGCTATAGACACAGAGCTATAGACACAGAGCTATAGACACTGAGCTATAGACACAGAGCTATAGACACAGAGCTATAGACACTGAGCTATAGACACTGAGCTATAGATACAGAGCTATAGATACAGCGCTATAGACACTGAGCTATAGACACAGAGCTATAGACACAGAGCTATAGACACAGAGCTATAGACACAGAGCTATAGACACTGAGCTATAGACACTGAGCTATAGACACAGAGCTATAGACACAGAGCTATAGACACAGAGCTATAGACACAGAGCGCTATAGACACAGAGCTATAGACACAGAGCTATAGACACAGAGCGCTATAGATACAGCGCTATAGACACTGAGCTATAGACACAGAGCTATAGACACAGAGCTATAGACACTGAGCTATAGATACAGAGCTATAGATACAGCGCTATAGACACTGAGCTATAGACACAGAGCTATAGACACAGAGCTATAGACACAGAGCTATAGACACAGAGCTATAGACACAGAGCTATAGACACAGAGCTATAGACACTGAGCTATAGACACAGAGCTATAGACACAGAGCTATAGACACAGAGCTATAGACACAGAGCTATAGACACAGAGCTATAGACACAGCGCGCTATAGATACAGCGCTATAGACACTGAGCTATAGACACAGAGCTATAGACACTGAGCTATAGACACAGAGCTATAGACACTGAGCTATAGATACAGAGCTATAGATACAGCGCTATAGACACTGAGCTATAGACACAGAGCTATAGACACAGAGCTATAGATACAGAGCTATAGACACAGAGCTATAGACACAGAGCTATAGACACAGAGCTATAGATACAGAGCTATAGACACAGAGCTATAGACACAGAGCGCTATAGACACAGAGCTATAGATACAGAGCTATAGACACAGAGCGCTATAGATACAGAGCGCTATAGACAGAGCGCTATAGATACAGAGCGCTATAGACACTGAGCTATAGATACAGAGCTATAGATACAGCGCTATAGACACTGAGCTATAGACACAGAGCTATAGACACAGAGCTATAGATACAGAGCTATAGACACAGAGCTATAGACACAGAGCGCTATAGACACAGAGCTATAGATACAGAGCTATAGACACAGAGCGCTATAGATACAGAGCGCTATAGACAGAGCGCTATAGATACAGAGCGCTATAGACACTGAGCTATAGACACTGAGCTATAGACACAGAGCGCTATAGATACAGAGCGCTATAGACACAGAGTATAGACCCATTAACTCACTGAAACACCATTAACTCACTGAATTCAATTCAATTCAATTCAATTTTATTTGTATAGCGCTTTTTACAGAGAACTGTCACAAAGACGCTGCACAGGGGAACAGAAGGAAAATTGAGCAAAAAACCAGGCCTTAGCCCCCAACCAGCAAAATGAGGTAAAAAACTCCCCGGTAGGGGAGAAAAAAACACTGAACAGTGGCGAGAAAAAACTCCCCAGTAGGAAGAAATCTCGGAAGGAACCTGGCTAGAGAGGGGGTGCCCATCCTTCGCTGGCCGGCCCGGTTTAGACTAAAGGTGGACTGAATGGTAATAGTCAATTCAATAATCAGTTCAATCATCAGTTCAAAGGGGGCGGGGTGATGCATCTGGGACTCCGGTTGCGTGAAGTCGGGAGGATAAACCAAAGGAGGGACGGGTCCGAAGCAGTCTGCAAACTCAGGGTGAGGGGCATAACTGGAGCAGTCTGCAAACTCAGGGTGAGGGGCATAACTGGAGCAGTCTGCAAACTCAGGGTGAGGGGCATAACTGGAGCAGTCTGCAAACTCAGGGTGAGGGGCATAACTGGAGCAGTCTGCAAACTCAGGGTGAGGGGCATAACTGGAGCAGTCTGCAAACTCAGGGTGAGAGGGGGACGGGCCGGAGTAATCTGCAGCTCAGGGTGAGAGAGGAAAAGAGAAGGTTAGCTTCTGAAACACCCATTAACTCACTGAAACACCCATTAACTCACTGAAACACCCATTAACTCACTGAAACACCATTAACTCACTGAAACACCCATTAACTCACTGAAACACCATTAACTCACTGAAACACCCATTAACTCACTGAAACACCCATTAACTCACTGAAACACCATTAACACACTGAAACACCCATTAACTCACTGAAACACCATTAACACACTGAAACACCATTAACACACTGAATGGGATCTAGAGCTCCTCCCTAGCCTTTGCCTAACCGTTATCATTTAACATCCAATTTTATGTGAATTTTGTATTCATTATAGGTGTTAAAAAAAACGTCAATAACCATTTGCAAAAGAATCCTGTAGAAATTCTACTGATGGAAGTGTCAATCATAAAACCATAATGTGTCAATTAAAACACCAGTCATACGTCTCTGTGAGGATGTCCCTGTGAGTGTGTCTCTGTGATTATGTCCCTGTGAGTGTGTCCCTGTGAGGATGTCTCTGTGATTATGTCCCTGTGAGGATGTCCCTGTGAGGATGTCCCTGTGAGGATGTCCCTGTGAGGATGTCTCTGTGAGGATGTCTCTGTGAGTATGTCCCTGTGATTGTGTCCCTGTGATTATGTCCCTGTGAGGATGTCCCTGTGAGGATGTCCCTGTGAGGATGTCTCTGTGAGGATGTCTCTGTGAGTATGTCTCTGTGAGTATGTCCCTGTGATTATGTCCCTGTGATTGTGTCCCTGTGATTATGTCCCTGTGAGGATGTCTCTGTGAGGATGTCCCTGTGAGGATGTCCCTGTGAGGATGTATCTGTGAGTATGTTTCTGTGAGTATGTCTCTGTGAGGATGTCCCTGTGAGGATGTCTCTGTGAGTATGTTTCTGTGAGTATGTCTCTGTGAGGATGTCTCTGTGAGTATGTTTCTGTGAGTGTGTCCCTGTGAGGATGTCCCTGTGAGGATGTCCCTGTGAGGATGTCTCTGTGAGGATGTCTCTGTGAGGATGTCCCTGTGAGGATGTCTCTGTGAGTATGTTTCTGTGAGTATGTCTCTGTGAGGATGTCCCTGTGAGGATGTCCCTGTGAGGATGTCCCTGTGAGGATGTCTCTGTGAGGATGTCTCTGTGAGGATGTCCCTGTGAGGATGTCTCTGTGAGTATGTTTCTGTGAGGATGTCTCTGTGATTATGTCCCTGTGAGGATGTCCCTGTGAGGATGTCTCTGTGAGGATGTCTCTGTGAGGATGTCCCTGTGAGGATGTCCCTGTGAGTGTGTCTCTGTGAGTATGTCTCTGTGAGGATGTCCCTGTGAGTATGTTTCTGTGAGTATGTCCCTGTGAGTATGTTTCTGTGAGGATGTCCCTGTGAGTATGTCTCTGTGAGGATGTCCCTGTGAGTATGTTTCTGTGAGTATGTCCCTGTGAGTATGTCTCTGTGAGGATGTCCCTGTGAGGATGTCTCTGTGAGGATGTCCCTGTGAGGATGTCCCTGTGAGGATGTCCCTGTGAGTATGTCTCTGTGAGGATGTCCCTGTGAGGATGTCTCTGTGAGTGTGTCCCTGTGAGGATGTCCCTGTGAGTGTGTCCCTGTGAGTATGTCTCTGTGAGGATGTCCCTGTGAGGATGTCTCTGTGAGTGTGTCCCTGTGAGGATGTCCCTGTGAGTGTGTCCCTGTGAGTATGTCTCTGTGAGGATGTCCCTGTGAGTGTGTCCCTGTGAGGATGTCCCTGTGAGGATGTCCCTGTGAGTGTGTCCCTGTGAGGATGTCCCTGTGAGTATGTCCCTGTGAGTGTGTCCCTGTGAGTGTGTCCCTGTGAGTATGTCTCTGTGAGGATGTCCCTGTGAGGATGTCTCTGTGAGTGTGTCCCTGTGAGGATGTCCCTGTGAGGATGTCTCTGTGAGTGTGTCCCTGTGAGTGTGTCCCTGTGAGTGTGTCCCTGTGAGTATGTCCCTGTGAGTGTGTCCCTGTGAGTGTGTCCCTGTGAGTGTGTCCCTGTGAGGATGTCTCTGTGAGGATGTCCCTGTGAGGATGTCCCTGTGAGTGTGTCCCTGTGAGTATGTCTCTGTGAGTATGTCCCTGTGAGGATGTCCCTGTGAGGATGTCCCTGTGAGTGTGTCCCTGTGAGTATGTCCCTGTGAGGATGTCTCTGTGAGGATGTCCCTGTGAGGATGTCCCTGTGAGTGTGTCCCTGTGAGTATGTCTCTGTGAGTATGTCCCTGTGAGTATGTCTCTGTGAGGATGTCCCTGTGAGTGTGTCCCTGTGAGGATGTCCCTGTGAGGATGTCCCTGTGAGTGTGTCTCTGTGAGGATGTCCCTATTATGTCCAGCCCTGCACTTTCTCTTTGCATTTCTTCAGAGCCTCGGGGAGCATGAACTGCTCATGTATCAGGACCTTTGAGCTAAAAAGTGTGTTATGAACTTCCTCCCCTGTTCATAGCCAAATACACAGGTTTCACACACTGCAAATTGACATTACAAACAAACAGGTCCCACATGCTGCGCCTGCTAGACTTTGGATATGCGTCAGTACTGGGTGGGTCTGGAGCCTTGATGAGGGGCCTTAGCAGCAAGGAGGGGGGTAAAGGTTTGAATGTTTGTGGGTCTCGTTAAAGCGAATATGCTGACACAGCTCCCTAACCCCTCACCCCTCACTCTACAGAATGTGCAGAGACAGAATTGCGTCTTCCCTTTTCTGCTTTTACTGACTTGTGTTGGAGTGATTTTTGTGTGTTTTAGTGCTTTTAGCACGTGACCCCCGTCCCATGCCCCCCGGCTGTCAAGTCACGTTTCTCCTGCTCTGGGGTCAAAAATCATTACATTTCACAACTTCGGATCACGCAAATTCCAACCGTCACTCTCATTGCAAGGGAATGGAAAGTGTCCTTCAAAAACAATTTGGCAAAATGATCCAAAAAATAAATAAATAAGAACAATTTAATTCATTTAGCCTTTAAAGGTCAGATCACATTTTTCCTAATGCTTTTCAGAAGGCTTCCTCGTGAAACTGGACGTTGGGGTGGGATTTTAAAAAAAAACTTTTTTAAATGGGCGGGCAGTCGCGGTGGCTAGCTAGTTAGCTTCTGGATAGCAGTGCTCAAAAGAAAGCTAATGTGTTAGCCAAAATGGATGACATTGTGTTTGAAATTGAGGATCACTCTCCTCCTCCATCCCCCTCTGTTGAGGAGGAGGAAGCGTCGTTTCTGTGGGACAACGAGGGGCAGGAGGATGAGAACGAGGAGGGAGATGAGGACGGGGAAGGCAGGGATGGTACCGGGAGGGAGGGAGATCACTACGAGTATGGGGGCGGCTTCGCTCCATTGCGGCCCTATATGTTTGAACCACCCCCTGTTGCTGCTGCTACCGGAGCTGCAGAAAATGCGGTCCACCCCCGAGAGAATCTCAATGTTTCTGAATGGTATGATCAGTCGTATGTAACGTCAATATCTGTAACAAATATTTGCCTAGAATCCGGAATCCTGTTTTGTTTTTCTATTAACGTTACGTTACCATTACCGCAATAACACAATAACTGCAAATTGCTGGACAGCAACAACTACTGCCACTAATAGCAGTCGTAATATCTGTAATTATCAATATCTCACTAATTTGAATCTGGAATCCCAAAAATTCTCCGTCTTACAAGGGAGAAACTGCAGTTCTTGAAGTGTAGATAATATAGCTAACGTTACATAACTAGATAGCTACAGATTATTTATTTAATCAACAACAAAACAAGCAATGTATGTAAGAAAAAAAGGAACGGCTCCGATGTTCGTTGAAAATGACAACGTTTATTCTTCGTAACAGCAGTTGTCAGAGATACAGCAATGCACTCTGGATTCAGCGGAGTAAAATCTGAATCCTGTTCTGTAAAATGGATGACTTTTTACAGAATTTTCGGGCTTTGTTTTCTACAGGCAGGAAACACAAATGTATATTCAAAAATGATGTAATTTATTTAAGGAAGACACTGTCTGGCTCCCTTAGATCAATCAGTCTGTCCATCAGTAGGGGGGCTGAAGGTGCAACTTCCCATGGTCTAACCAGGAACCAGTCTATTGTATTGCTAATCTAATTTCCTTGGTTGAAATAGGCTTTGATCACTCACTCCCAGCTGCTATTCTATAATCGAATACTATGCCTAACAGTGGCGACGAGTCACTGCTTTCACTTACATTTTAACCTACATTGTATTTATGATAAGTTGGTTGATTCGGCCGGCGGTGTGGTTGATTTGTCAGTGTTTGAGTGGATCATGTCAGTTTAGAATCTTACAGTAAGCTACAGCTAACTTAGAGACAGCAGCTCCCAGCTAGCCTAGCGTAGCGATAACGTTACACTTAACCTAGAGGCAGCAGCTCCCAGCTAGCCTAGCGTAGCGATAACGTTACACCTAACCTAGAGGCAGCAGCTCCCAGTTAGCCTAGCGTAGCGATAACGTTACACTTAACCTAGAGGCAGCAGCTCCCAGCTAGCCTAGCGTAGCGATAACGTTACACCTAACCTAGAGGCAGCAGCTCCCAGCTAGCCTAGCGATAACATTAGTAAAAGAAAGCAGACGCGCCCAAACTTTATTTGCAGATGTGCCTAAGATACCTCGAACAACAGAAATGAATGAAATACATCCATTATAAATAAGAATTTCAGCTCAGCTAACATTAGCCTACCTTTACTTCTCCTAGGCCTCAGTTTCAGACCAGTTTTGACGGTGATGTAACCCACTCAGTCTCACACTGACATGCCTCTCTCGTTTCTGGCTGCATAGCAAGATGATATATAAGGAGTTATAGCTAACTTTGCTATTTCCGATGGTGAATTAAATATAACGTTATACAAAAATACTAATTAGTTACTTACTTTCAAAGGGAGTGAGGGACCATTGTAGTGGACGGTTGGAATGGCCCACTCAGTGAGGGACTAGAAGCTCCCAAATCCCATCTGGACAGCAATTGCATTCGTGAATAAATAATTCTCGAAATGCAAATGACAGATCCTTGAGCTCGAGCAGATTGCAGCCTCCTTCATGTGGCCAAATTTTAGCCATTTCTTTCCGTAGACATGCGTTTTTGGGGGAACTAAATAGTGTGTGAGGACTTTCACACCCAAACAAGCACTTTCGTCCCATTTTGTTCGCAGTTCACACTCATGCACTGACAGTTGCTAACTTGCTACTGTGAGCAACCTAAGTTACCCTAAGCTAGCTGTCACTCACATTGACGTTGAGGACAAGTTGAAAATCGAGCAATGTAATTGGAGGAAAAACTTTTTCCACTGCCTGCCAGTACAGGTATGCGTCACCAAAACGTCACGCAGCCGTTTACAGGAAGAAGTGAGGGAAATATTTAGCCGTGCAAATAGCAACTTTAAATTTAAAAAAAAGGTCTGCATCATGTCCTTGAAGTCAGCTAACCATTTCATCACAGTTTTTAATTGAAAATGTTTATTGTGTGGGGCCTTTAAGAATGTTCCATTGGATGTCAGGACTGTGTTGTCAGCATCCCCCCCTGCTGGTCCGAAAGGAAACTGCAACCAAAACTGTGTAACGGGGCTGGCCAGGTCCAGTTCTGCAGAGCCGGTGTGGGTGCAGGTGTCACCAGTAACACTGGCCAAATTAGCTAATTAGCTCCACACACTTATGCTGGTTTAACCGTAGATTAGACCACAATAAGATGTTTCATGCTGGGACACAGGAACAGTCTTCAGCTGTTACTCAAGAACTTATCAAGAAATGTAGCTAAAATATAATTTGCTAAACAATTGGGCTGTTTCATTCATTAAGAGCAGAGGTTGGCATGAAATCCAGAAACGGATTCGGCCCTCCTGGAACACCCCTGCTGTGCAGTATTGGAACATGATTTCTGATTGTTATTAACCCAGTACCTTCAGGGCAGGAGCCACACGTTAATTAAGCCCGAGGTTCCATCTGTGCTCACATCATACCTTTAATTACTTATGATGGTCTTACTACAGTCTTGCTATGTCACAGTGCCATACTTATTGTGATGGACTGGATCAGGGGTGGGGAATCTTATCCAAAAAGGGCCAGTGCAGGTTTTTTGTTTTAGCCCAGAACTAAGACACCTGATTCTACTTATCAAAGGCTTGATTGAAGCCCATGATTAGTTAATTAGCTGAATCGGGTGTCTTAGTGCTGGGCTCAAACAAAAAACTCTGCACCCACACCGGCCCTTTTCAGATAAGATTCTCCACCCTTGGACTGGATTATAAAATCATATACCAGAAGGAGATAACCATAGCAGCGCTGGTTATCTATATGCAGTAAATAATAATGCTGTAAAGTCATGGCTGCATAACGTACACATATTAAATGTAAATGAAAATGAATTCCTGGACGGTGTTTAGTCTTGTGCACAATGCCCTGGTATTTCACTGAAGGTCCACGCAATACGCTACTGCCGGGTGCAGTTGCATGGAATGTCCAGAAGAGGGCGCAGCTGATAGGCTCTGTACGTTCCACACTCGGGAGTTTATTTATTTTTTATCCCACTGGGAGTTTTTTTTTAGTGGGGGGGTTAGGCTCCTTCCCATTCTCCTCTTCTGCCTTTCTGACAGTGGCCTGTACACACACACAAACGCACACACACAAACGCACACACACACACACACACAAACGCACACAAACACACACACACACAAATGCAAACACACACACACACAAACGCACACACACACAAACGCACACACACACACACAAACGCACAGACACACACTCACAAACACACACACAAACGCACACACACACACAAACACACACACACAAATGCGCACACACACACACAAACGCGCACACACACACACAAACGCACACACACACACACACGCACAAACACACACACACACACAAACGCACACACACACACACACACACACACACACACACACAAACGCACTGACAGTGGCCTGTATTCATTCAGCATCTGTCCTTAACTTTGATTTACAAGTAAATGCAATTTTTTTCTTCACAAACTTATTTTATGGAGTTAGCTTTAGTGATTGCTGAACTCGCCCAAACCTTGTTTTCCTGTTTTTAACACAGAAATAATAAATATTTTCCTCAGTTACGTTCATAATAAAAATAATTTCACACATATTATGTGTCACTACAGGATAAAGAGACCTTCTCTGGATTATCTATGAATGGAACCTGTCCCTGGTGACTGCTGAATATTTTATGAGAAATGCTAAATACAATGACAAAATGTAATGTATGTCATTTTTTAAATATGTATATTTATAAATAAAACAAATATTGTAACCCTGAGATGTATTTCCCCAATAGCATGCCCTAACCCTAACCTCAACCCTAACCCCAACCCTAACCCTAACCCCAACACTGTGACTGGGAACACCTGTTTGTAACATTCCACAGGTAAACAGGTGATGCTATCATGACAGGGTATAAAAGGATATGAAAAGGCTCTTGCGAGCAATACTATAACCTCTCGGCAATTAAATGGATCTCTGTGGGAATTGGGGGGTGGGACTAAATTAAGCTGTAAATTACATGGGAATAGTATGGAACCCATGGTTGTCTAAATGGCTCTAAGTCATCAAGGGTCTGAGGTATTTAACGTGCCTCAAACCATCACTCTGCTGCCAGATATGCAGTAGATATGGATGGATCACTTTAAGGGTTGTTTCTCCTGACTCCTATTGAACTCTATGTAAAAAATAAGACAGGAGAAACAACCCTTACCTGTGGAATGTTCCAAAAAGGTGTTTTTTTAACTTTCCAGTCTTTTTTTTTGTTTTGCCCCTGTCCCAACTTTTTTGGAACGTGTTGCAGGCATCAGTTAAATATATGAAGACTTCATAAAATAAAAAATACAATAAAATACATAAAATGTTAAATACAATCTATGCTGCTTTCTTGCTTTATGCTTTTATATGCATTTTACATACTGTACCAACTTGGAATTGGGGTTTGTATGTTGACGGCAGAATATATGTTGTTTTCCTGGATCTTTGCAGTTTTGTCAGTTTTTGCTTTGCTTCTGAGACATGCGGCTGCGTTCTTGAGTTGGCGGTACATAAATGTCAAACGCCGTTAATGTGAAAGACCCGCAGGTGAGCACTGACATACCCGCGGTATTTCCGCCTGCGCCCGGTAACTGCGTTAAATACGGCTCAGCAAACTGACGTCGCATTCCAACGGATGACTTTTACAGGAATTCCTTTCAAACAGAAAGACTGTATTTGCTTTTGCTGTTTGCTATAAAATATATGAGCTTTAGTACACAACAATTGTTTCGTTCTTCTACTTTACAGTAGATCTTAATAATTACCCAATGCAGGTATGAGGCAGAAATCCGAGCTGTCATACATACATCTTTTAAATTATTTGGTTGAATTGCGAATGCCATGTATCTTATACAGTAAGGTCTATGTGATGCTAAAGTTTTATATTTGTGGATGTGATGCTAATGGTAATGTGATGCAGGTATAACTGGGCGAAGCAAATATCTTGGAGAGGTTGCAGGTTCAAATCCACAAGCATGTGTTTGCCGATGTTACACATGTTACACATGTCTGGCTGTGTGACCTGGAGACAGCAGTGCATCTTGGGTAATGGTTTTTTACATTACATTACATTACATTACATTACAGGCATTTAGCAGACGCTCTTATCCAGAGCGACTTACACAATTTTTATCTTTTTTGTTGTTGTTGTACATACTATCCATTTTATACAGCTGGATATATACTGAAGCTATTCAGGTGAAGTACCTTGCTCAAGGGTACAACGGCAGTGTCCTACCTTGGAATCAAACCTGCAACCTTCAGAAAGCAATGCATCTTGGGTAATGGCCTTTAGACAGCAGTGCATCTTGAGTAATGACATTCTGACAGTAATGCATCTTGAGTAAGGGCATTCTGACAGCAATGCATCTTGGGTAATGGCATTCTGACAGCAATACATGTGTACCAATCAAGTACAGTGCAATTTATATCAGAATCAGACTGACTATCATTTTAGCTGTAAAAAGACACAGCTGACATACAGAATAGCTTAGCACTAATAAAACTATTTTTATGAACTGCATTTTGAAAAAAGAAGTCTAAGAAAAGTAAGCTATATTACGAAAATATCTGAAAACTTTTCTCAGTGGCTCCATACAGCTTTTGCAAAAATATGTGACATTATTGAGTTTAATTAGAGCTCCTTTTGCTGATAACTACAGAATGATCAGGACTGTAGACCCTCTCAATGTGTATGTGTGTGTGTGTGTGTGAGAGAGAGAGTGTGAGACAGAGACAGAGAGAGCGGCTTGGATCCAGGGGAAATGAATGCTATTATTTCCTGTCATCACTTCAATGAGAAATGAGAAATGCTGATATTGTTACTGGGAGGGAATGCATGTGATCCACCATTCTCCAGTCTAAAGTATATTTGAACATCACCATGGTGTAATTTCCATGTTAAACCTATATGATATTTAGAGCATAAAGTTCAGGATATTATGTTTACAATAAACCAAATAATATGCATTTTATAGAAATATCTGTGCTGCATGGATCTTATATCCACTTCATCAGCCTAACCCTGATGTGATTTGTCCTTGATTTTCAGTTTCTTACATCTTACATTGTGTGTTTTATAACTGTGAGCACATCATCATAATACTGCACTCAGATAAACCAGATTCATACATAAAAGCTTCTAAAATGGAGGATGAAGTTGTGTTGGGTTAAAATCCGGTGTGATTGCCAAACACAGATTGGATACTTTATTTTTTGCTTGTGAAAAATCTCACTGAGAGATAATGAAGGAAAAATTGGATTCTGTTCAAAATGGATCCTATTCTGATGGAAACATTCTCAGAAGAAAATTATTCTGGGATAACTGGGCTTTTTGTCACAAGTTTATGCAAATGGCGATAACTCACATAACTCTGTTTGAATATTAATTGATAGCCTCATCTCTGTGACACTGTGATTGTACTATGCACTGTGCAGTATTCATATCAGAGAATTTATTGAGCTGCAGATTCACCCGTAATATCTGTGATTATGAACTCCATAAAGCCAACTCAGAATAAAATATTTTTATGTACAATGTGCACATGACCATATGGATAACAGGCACGTTTTACACGCATGTTCTTGTACACTGAATCATTAGTTATGCTTTAGCATTGATGTCCACGCAGGGTTTGAATGGTATATCTGTTTTAGTGAAAGAGTCTTTGTTCTGTCCAGTGGGTCTTCTTCAGAGAGTCTGAAAAACAGAACAGATCACATGATCATAATCTACACCAATCAGAGTCTGTGAGCACATCGTAACGTGACGTTTCTTATCCAACCTGACATGGGTAAACAGTACACACTATAGTACACAAAAATATTCAACTTAGTTTAAAAAAAATAACATGCAATATGAGTTTGTGAAGGTGGCAGTGACTGATAGATCTTTGTTCTGAAATGTTTGGATTTTTATTCTTACAAAGCAAAGGGCTGCACGTCTCCTGGCTCCAGCCGGGGTCACTGCCTCTAGTGGCCAAACTGACCTTGCTCTGCCTGTGCAGGTCGATTCCTAGCCAATCACAGTAATATTTGATATCCTATGCCCCACCCCAGACTGAAGCTGGCAGTGATGTGTATTAGATCCAGTATAACACATTCCCTTCCCTCCAGTGAGCTATTCTTCTGACTAATTGTGTGACGTGCAGAAAGCAAACTTAACGGGTGCTCTACAAGGGAGGATAGACAAGAAACAAACCGATACGGATCTGAACTGCCCTCGTAACCAATATAGAAAGTGCAACCAATGTGACCGCCCATTTTTCCATGTGGAGCATTGCATTGTGGGATTCCCTTCTTTCTGGAAGCTTGCATTGTCTACCCTTGGTGGAAGGGAGGATAAACAAGGGAGCGAGGGAATATAATTACTCCCTCCCCTTTCTTAAATTGGAACCGAATCCCACTTGTTGTGGCTGCCATATTTCATCCTGGCATTTTGGGGATTCCCCCCTTGAAGCACGGGAAGGGAATGACAGGAAGAAAGCATAAAATTGGGATCTGAACCCAGCCCAGCACTGGAGTTTGTACATGATTGGGAATCCAGGAAGTGAACCCACCAATGGGAGGTGGTTTATTATCTCCTCCACTGTGATGTCATCGTAGGAGGTGGGCCTGTATTCCTCCTGCATATTTGGAGGGTCTTCTAGACTGTAAGAGAAAAAGTATAATAATAAATATATATAATACAACCAAAAATGCAGCATGTATTAAACTATAAGCAAATACATACATTATTATTTGTCCACAGGTATTTGTCATTATGCAGGGTGACTTTCTTTCTTACAATTCAGGTCTCATCCTTTTATAGATCTATTTTTTCTTATTATGCTCTGTTTCACGCGCCCTGCCCTGTTTCACACACTCTGTTTCACACGCCCTGCCCTGTTTCACACACTCAGTTTCACACGCCCTGCCCTGTTTCACACACTCTGTTTCACACGCCCTGCCCTGTTTCACACACTCTGTTTCACACGCCCTGCCCTGTGTCACACACTCTGTTACACATGCCCTGCCCTGGTACACATGCCCTGCTCTGTTACACATGCCCTGCCCTGGTACACATGCCCTGCTCTGTTACACATGCCCTGCCCTGGTACACATGCCCTGCCCTGTTACACATGCCCTGCTCTGTTACACATGCCCTGCCCTGTTACACATGCCCTGCCCTGGTACACATGCCCTGCCCTGTTACACATGCCCTGCTCTGTTTCACACACTCTGTTACACATGCCCTGCTCTGCTACACATGCCCTGCTCTGGTACACATGCCCTGCTCTGGTACACATGCCCTGCTCTGTTACACATGCCCTGCTCTGACTCCCACCTCCTCTTCCCTGTCAGCATGGAGTCCAGGTATTTCTTCACTGCCATCTGTTTGCGTAAGCGGCTGTAGTTGTCTGTGAAAATGGCATCAGAGTGCCGCTTGACTGGCACCTGGTCCTCTGTGATGTCATCACTGAAAAGGTCAACATGAGGTCATTCTATATAGTAAAGTGTTAATTTCAACAGCTTATAAGAGTCTAGTAGGGATCAAATATACAGTATTATAATAGAATGGAGTATTGTTTTAGCACTGTGTAAAAGGGTCAACACATGAGGTCAAACTACAGCACAAAGGTGAACAGTGTTTATTCTATTCTCAACCATTTAAAAATTTCTGCTCTTCAAAATATCTGGCATTTTAAATTATCACGTGGCTTTCTCGGCCAATCAGAGATCTTTGTGCTCTTGAAGCAGCACCATTGTGCAGATATTCTGATGTGTGGAATACAGAGTATTAATGAAGCAGAATAATTGATCCACTATAAATGATATAATTAAGGGTTTTGATGGAACAGAAACCATTATAGGAATAGGGACCCAAGCCCTTAATCTGAATTGGAAAACAGATGCTGGTACATCTGTAATGTAATTTACTCATTAATATATAGTAGGGGTGGTAGCAGGCTGTCTCCTATTTATTTGTAAATCGAAATCCAGGAAAAACTCTGAACGGAATCTGGGCCAGAGTTCCTGGTGTCTGGAAGTTTGTTGAATTGTATCACAATGTCCAGCGTGCATTGTAAAACCTAATTCAGTATTTAAATGACAAAGAACAATCAAGTTCCTAAAACACAGATATGAACTAATATATCTATTGGAATGTATTTACAAATACTTACAATATTCTTTCATGTAGGTATTTATGAAAACCAGTATTTCAATTAAGGATTTAGATTTTTATATGTATTTGATATTAGTTATCAGTGACCCCATTTAGAATAATACCAATACAACATCCATAGGGTTAATTTCACACTGATGTATGCTAAATCAATACACAATATATACTACAATAATATTATATACAACAATAATTTATATGTGTCCCTGTGGTGCAAAGCATTTGAGGATATTTAAAATGTATATGGGGGAAAAACTTGAAGTGTTTGAATATAGCCTACTAAAAATTTGGGTGGAATTTTTGTCAAGTACCAGTTGAAAACATTTGATGAAAGTACTTGATACAAATACTAAAATGGCCATGTATGTGACCCAGGTCGGGTATTCATATGTGCCGATATGATGATGGGGCATGTGAAACTATCTAATAACACAACAGCAGCGTTACCACAACGCTTTAGTGAGAGGAAAGAATGCGAGCGGTTGGCCGTATTTGGAAAAAACCATCAGCATCAGTAGCTGATAATGACGAAAAAGACGCCATTTTACCTGACTCGTTTTCCGATCAATGATTCCAGATACCGTCTGGCGGAAATCTGCCCGAGAAGTTTGCTGTATCCGCTTGTAAAAAGACCATCTGCGTGTCTTGTAGGCCTTAAAGTAAATAGAACAAAGTGTTAAGAGAAACTGCACTTTGTACCTGCGAAAACAGCCCACATAGGCCTAGCCTACTGAACTCAAAATACCGCGGCAAATCTCCATATGTGGCTAAATAGGCTACTGTTTTATAGACGTAAATAATACTTGACAGTACTTTTGTCATTTTAAGTGTAAATCATGAGTTATGCATTGCGTTTAAACATTTATTGGCAGAACATTTCCACTTTTAACGTTTATATTAATTATGACCAATATAGCCTACTCTAGCATGGTGAAAAGAACTACAAGTAGCCTATGGAGAGCTAGAACGTGCCGTATGAAAAGCCAATGCTGAAGAGCCTTACCTCGCTATTATGTTTGATAACTCATAGTAAAGTTTGTAATTTTCTGGGAGTAAATCGGACGAGCTCTTTGTCCAGTTGTTCTCGTTATCTCCATCAATGTTTCCCAACCTACATATCGAGAATTTAATTGCATTTCATACATAATGCTACATATCACCCCAGCTGCTATATAATGCTACATATCACCCCAGCTGCTATATAAATAATAATCGTCTGGAAAATACATAATTAATCTAATTATTAATGTACACAAGCAGTCTAATGGCAGAATAACTTAACTTGTGGTCTAATTGATCATCGTTGAACACGAACACAATGAACATATTGTAGCCTAAGCTACATCATTACAAAGTACATATAATAACCTCTGTATAGAATTGTACTGCAATTAAGTTCACTATCAAAAATTATTTGTGAGCCGTTTAAATTGTCATGTAAAAATACCGCACGATTTCAAAACGTCTTTGGGGTGGCCGAGACGGTTTTGACCGCTCTGATTTAAAAAAAAAGAATCATCATGAGAAAGTTCTTACCTTGCTGAGGAATGTGTTCCGATCGCTGGTAGAGCCGCTGTTCTGGAATAAAACGCACTGCACAGGGCTGTCACCAACAGGAGCCGGGAGCCGTTTCTTTGTAACATAATTTTAAATCTGCAGAGAGAGGATGTTAGCAGGCAAATTTATCGAATGACAATAGAATAACTATATTGTCCCGTTTTATAAGCATTTATTGGAAGCATATGGAAGCATAATAATTATCCAAGAGCCGTTTTACATAGGAAAAAATATATATTATTTTCCATCTATCACCAAATGTTTCAAAACTTAATAGTGACATCTTATTTATATTTAATAAATTATGGCTCAGTAAATATTATTAGAGTATATATTCAATTCCACTGTAACAAAGAAATCAACGGTAACCCTCTGAGATATGCGAGGGTAGAGCCGCGCAGGTAAGCGGAAACCTGCTGAAATTATCAGCGCTTAAAATCAGCGCTTGAAATTATGTTTTTTTGGATGAAAAGTATGGCTGTTCCCAGTCCAGATACTGTATTTACAAAAATCAAACATTAACATTACTGGTATTAGGTGTAAGCTAATTAGTAAAGTAACGTCTAATGTCTTTCGAAGGATAACATATTCAAAATAATTGAACACGAAAAGGTCTTAGGTAGCCTACATGCGCTTTGATGAAAATCCACTGAGTGTCACGGGTGCTGTCCGAAGTTTCCCCGCTATTTAACTCCACTGAAATAGATATCCTAGAGGTGCAATCGTACTTTTCTATTGATTTTTTTAAAGTTACCAACGGTTTTACACCTCTCTCGCTCTGTCTCTCTCTCCCTCTCTCGCTTTTCTTTGGTGCTCAGAATGCGCGTGGCTTTATACACCTGAGTACATTCAAAATGGCAGGAAGGCAATCAGATTTGATCCGCCGAGATACGTCATGACATGTCCCACAGGGACGGATGCGTTCGTCATTGGCTCGCCGGTAACGTTTCTCTCGGACCTTTCTGTTCATGATTCATAAGGTGACTCATTCAGCACAAACACAAATTAAGACAATTCTAATGTTTAACAATAAGTACGAGAGAGAACTGCATCTATAAATTCCATAACTTTTAAAACATGTGAAAAGCAATGTGCCATGGTAAATATTAGTGTTCATAGAAGGAATATTGTGCGAATATTTGCAGCATTACAGATAAAAACTTCATGGCTTCTTGCAGAAATGTATTCTGATGTGATTCCTACCCTGATGATTTAAAAATGACAGAAGCTTTGCCTCTATAACAGAGGCTGTAAATATGAGACTCCATTTTCCATTCACCTTGGGCCTTGTACATAGAGCCAGACCCCTGATATTCACCCTGGGCCTTGTACATAGAGACCCTTGATATTCACCCTGGGCCTTGTGCATAGAGACCCTTGATATTCACCCTGGGCCTTGTGCATAGAGACCCTTGATATTCACCCTGGGCCTTGTACATAGAGACCCTTGATATTCACCCTGGGCCTTGTGCATAGAGACCCTTGATATTCACCCTGGGCCTTGTGCATAGAGACCCTTTGATATTCACCCTGGGCCTTGTGCATAGAGACCCTTGATATTCACCCTGGGCCTTGTACATAGAGACCCTTGATATTCACCCTGGGCCTTGTACATAGAGCCAGACCCCTGATATTGAGCCCCTGAGGAAGCTTAAAGAAAAAAAGAGCAAGAAGCTTCAGGTTTTATTCACCATGTCATCTGTTAGAGGAGAAAAATTCATTAAATCAGTCAGGAGATTTAAACACCAACCCAACATTAACATTAATCTCACTATGTTAGTCTGGGTACAGGCATATAAATAAACCAAGCTTAGAGCTTCGTCAATGATCCAAATGTCAGATAAAATGACACGCTTTGTAGAGACACCTGCCCAGTGTTTTTACTGGTTCATTATTTAATCACAATGTAGACAAGATACCGCAAGATAATAGAGAGGGGGCCAGATGACAGGGCTGAGTAAGAAAGAGCCGTTTATAGAGTCCTGTGGGGGGAAAAGAACAGTTTATAGAGTCCTGTGGGGGGGAAAGAACAGTTTATAGAGTCCTGTGGGGGGAAAAGAGCAGTTTATAGAGTCCTGTGGGGGGAAAGGAACAGTTTATAGAGTCCTGTGGGGGGAAAAGAACAGTTTATAGAGTCCTGTGGGGGAAAATAACAGTTTATAGAGTCCTGTGGGGGGGAGGGGAAGAACAGTTTATAGAGTCCTGTGGGGGGAAAAGAACAGTTTATAGAGTCCTGTGGGGGAAAAGAGCAATTTATAGAGTCCTGTGGGGGGGAAAGAACAGTTTATAGAGTCCTGTGGGGGGGAAAGAACAGTTTATAGAGTCCTGTGGGGGGAAAAGAGCAGTTTATAGAGTCCTGTGGGGGGAAAGGAACAGTTTATAGAGTCCTGTGGGGGGAAAAGAACAGTTTATAGAGTCCTGTGGGGGAAAATAACAGTTTATAGAGTCCTGTGGGGGGGAAAGAACAGTTTATAGAGTCCTGTGGGGGGAAAAGAACAGTTTATAGAGTCCTGTGGGGGGAAAAGAGCAATTTATAGAGTCCTGTGGGGGGAAAAGAACAGTTTATAGAGTCCTGTGGGGGGAAAAGAACAGTTTATAGAGTCCTGTGGGGGGAAAAGAACAGTTTATAGAGTCCTGTGGGGGGAAAAGGGAAGTTTATAGAGTCCTGTGGGGGGGAAAGAACAGTTTATAGAGTCCTGTGGGGGGGGGAAAGAACAGTTTATAGAGTCCTGTGGGGGGAAAAGAACAGTTTATAGAGTCCTGTGGGGGGAAAAGAACAGTTTATAGAGTCCTGTGGGGGGAAAAGAACAGTTTATAGAGTCCTGTGGGGGGGGGAAAAGAACAGTTTATAGAGTCCTGTGGGGGGAAAAGAACAGTTTATAGAGTCCTGTGGGGGGAAAAGAGCAGTTTTATAGAGTTCTGTGGGGGGAAAAGAACAGTTTATAGAGTCCTGTGGGGGGAAAAGAACAGTTTATAGAGTCCTGTGGGGGGAAAGAACAGTACATAGAGTCCTGTGGGGGAAAAAGAACAGTTTATAGAGTCCTGTGGGGGGAAAAGAGCAGTTTATAGAGTCCTGTGGGGGGAAAAGAGCAGTTTATAGAGTCCTGTGGGGGGAAAAGGTGTTTTGGGTGAAACCGGCTTTTCAAGTGGTGAGAAAAGTGACAGTGAAGATATCCACAAAAAATCTCTGCACTGTGATTCCAACCTTTCTTTTTATATGGTTAACATGTGTCCCCATAGCAACGCTCTCTAGGGTGACCAGATCTCATTGGATAAACTCTGACCTTTCAGGAGCATCGCAGATAATTAACTGTTAAATAATTTCTCCTTCCGAGAATCGATTGGAGGAAGAAGTAGCATATGTCAGTATAAAAGTAAACCATATCCATAATACATTCATATACTGCATATTGTTCAATTTTATACTATAATGTAAATATATTCATTGTGTATATTTATAATATATCTGGTATCACATATATGCAGTTTATTAGACAGCTTTAACACTCTACAGGTATTATTATTTTTGTACAATTTCTTGTTTGAAAATGGCTGTATGTGCAGGATCATTTAACAGGTTATAAATATATTCCTTATAATTTGGATTTTGTACTTAATCTACTGGTACAAAGATGATCTTACTCTGAGATAATTATTATATATTGTTTATGACTTATAAAAGGCACACAGTAATAATGTTGTGGAGGTCAGGGCATGCGATATTTGCCTGCATGCATTGCGTATACGCAGTCTCAGAGCGCAACAGCGCATGGCATTGCTAATGCGATCATTCCTCAGATGAAACGGATTAGACACAAACCGCTGGGAAACAAGCAGGATAAATTAACAGTGATGATTAGAAACAGAGTCCATCAGGAGCTCCAGGCCCAGGAAATACTTTTTGCGTTATTTTGGCTGAATGAGGAGAGATTATGGGTCCCTGTGGGGGGTTATGGTTCCCTGTGTGACCCCAGAAAGAGCCCTGCTGTGCCCCATTCCCTGAAGTCTGGGGAACCCCAAAATCTCTGCAGATTTCCCCCTCCCTCCCCATGCTTTTATTAAAAACTGAAATATATGACATATAATATAATATATATAACAGAGCCTTATGTCTTATTTCTCTCAGGTGTGTGCAGCCATGTAAGGAAAAGGGAAACAGCACATGATTGTTTTTGATGAAAGCGCGCAGTCTGGCTTCAGAGGATTCAATTTGATCAATCCGTAGAGGGAGGGGCACATGGAGCGTGTGCTTGTGTGTGAAGGAAACACATCTGGAAGCAGTAATGGGAAATAAATGGGAATATTGAAAGGAAGCATCGGCGTGACGGCGGTCCGAAACATCGGCGTGACAGCGGCGCCGTGGTCCTGCTGGAGCTGTAATATAGAAACATAATCAAGTGAAATAACGGCTGTGGGGTTCTTTCAGCGTGGGACAGATGAGAGATACAGCTAGCAGCTACAGTGGAGAGGATTATGGGAAAAACACATGAATGTTACTGATGTACGACAGCACCTGAGAACCTGATCACCTGCCTCACTGAGAACCTGATCACCTGCCTCACTGAGAACCTGATCACCTGCCTCACTGAGAACCTGATCACCTGCCTCACTGAGAACCTGATCACCTGCCTCACTGAGGACCTGATCACCTGCCTCACTGAGAACCTAATCACCTGCCTCACTGAGAACCTGATCACCTGCCTCACTGAGAACCTAATCACCTGCCTCACTGAGAACCTGATCACCTGCCTCACTGAGAACCTGATCACCTGCCTCACTGAGAACCTAATCACCTGCCTCACTGAGAACCTAATCACCTGCCTCACTGAGAACCTGATCACCTGCCTCACTGAGAACCTGATCACCTGCCTCACTGAGAACCTGATCACCTGCCTCACTGAGGACCTGATCACCTGCCTCACTGAGAACTGGCAGGGGGGGAAGGGCTGCCCAATGTGGGCAGTATGACCGACAGGACAGCACAGGGACAGCACAGGGTGAGCACAGGGACAACACAGGCCAGCACAGCACAGGGCCAGCAGGGTGTGGAGCTCCGGCTCAGTTGGTTAGAGACTGAAGCCCTGCTGTTTACCTCCAGACAGCGTGCGGCTGCACCTTCACTTTCCCAACATTTAAAAACCCTGCTATTCTCACGTCACCTCTAAGTATGAGAGAACATACAGAGAACATACAGAGAAATGCCCAGGATTTGCACTATATAACTAGAAAGTAAAAGTTTGTCCCAGATGGTGTGTAATGCCATGCTAAAGCAATGCTAAATAGCAGGTAAAAGCTCAAATAAGAGCAGCTGATGCCTCTGTGTGGGCGGAGTTTTAATGGCCTGGGTCAGTGCTCCCTGCAGTTCAGCACCTTGGAGAGCGTCCGTCCCAAGACTCCAGTCCCTGCTGGCAGAACTCATTACTGCGGCAGGAACAGGAAACAGATTCAGTAATGTTGCTGTAATTGGTTCATTTTTGTCATCATTAAAGGTGACTCCATGCTGGACATGTTTGCTGAAGAATATTTATGATGACATTTTAATCAATCAGGGAATGAGTTAAAGAAATATAGCAATAAAAACATTAAAAGCAAAAAAAACTTTGTGGTCAACCACATGAACCTTTTAAAAGCTATTAATCATGTAGAGTTCAGCTCCAGTAATCCTCCACTAAAGAGAATGAAGAACAAAATGTCTCCTAGCTTCAGCATTAAAGAGGACAAACTGCCCCAGAGAGAATCTGAATTGTTCTTCAAACCCATTAAATAGTGTGAAAAGCGTTTATTTGGACTGTGGCTGTATTTCCCACGGGACTCCAAGGTGCGGATGGTGTGGTATTTCAGGTACACATGCAGAGCTGATTTTGTAATTGGCGCAAAAACCATTTGAATATGAAATAGTATATGTGGCCGGAACAGCTGGGCATTCTTGAATGATGAAACGCAGGTAATCATGTTACCCTTTGCCTGAGTGTATGTATGAATAGAGGAAATATAGCCATACTGGTGTTTTACTGTATGTATGAATAGTGGAAATAGGGCTGTACTGGTGTTTTACTGTATGTATGAATCGTGGAAATAGGGCTGTACTGGTGTTTTACTGTATGTATGAATAGTGGAAATAGGGCTATACTGGTGTTTTACTGTATGTATGAATAGAGGAAATAGGGCTGTACTGGTGTTTTACTGTATGTATGAATAGTGGAAATACGGCTGTACTGGTGTTTTACTGTATGTATGAATAGTGGAAATAGGGCTGTACTGGTGTTTTACTGTATGTATGAATAGTGGAAATAGGGCTGTACTGGTGTTTTACTGTATGTATGAATCGTGGAAATAGGGCTGTACTGGTGTTTTACTGTATGTATGAATAGTGGAAATAGGGCTGTACTGCTGTTTTACTGTATGTATGAATAGTGGAAATAGGGCTGTACTGGTGTTTTACTGTATGTATGAATCGTGGAATCGTGTTGTGGGGTTCTTGCAGACCTGTGGCTGGTGTTGTGGGGTTCTTGCAGACCTGTGGCTGGTGTTGTGGGGTTCTTGCAGACCTGTGGCTGGTGTTGTGGGGTTCTTGCAGACCTGTGGCTGGTGTTGTGGGGTTCCGTAGACCTGTGGCTGGTGTTGTGGGGTTTCGTAGACCTGTGGCTGGTGTTGTGGGGTTCTTGCAGACCTGTGGCTGGTGTTGTGGGGTTCAGTAGACCTTTGGCTGGGGTTGTGGGGTTCAGTAGACCTGTGGCTGGTGTTGTGGGGTTCTTGCAGACCTGTGGCTGGTGTTGTGGGGTTCAGTAGACCTGTGGCTGGTGTTGTGGGGTTCTTGCAGACCTGTGGCTGGTGTTGTGGGGTTCAGTAGACCTGTGGCTGATGTTGTGGGGTTCTTGCAGACCTGTGGCTGGTGTTGTGGGGTTCAGTAGACCTGTGGCTGATGTTGTGGGGTTCTTGCAGACCTGTGGCTGGTGTTGTGGGGTTCAGTAGACCTGTGGCTGGTGTTGTGGGGTTCAGTTTCTTATTCTGCATTCTAAGATGTAATTAAATGATCTGATCACATGTGTGTTCAGCACAAAAACAAGCTCTTTTAACGCCCCTGTAGGACCTGAACTTTTCAAAAAGATCTGAATTCATTTACAAGTGCTTTATGTCATAATTAGCACCAATAAAAAGCAACTCATTCCTCTGCTTCAGTCAGTAATTGACACAGAGGTAAATCTTTTACATTTAATGCTGTGGCATTTAAGCAGACCAGACCTGACCTTTGCAGCTTATTTTCCCATTAGGCGAGTCGGCGTGTGTGTGTGTGTGTGTGTGTGTGTCAGTCTGTCTGTCTATCTGTCTCTGTGTGTGTCTGTGTCTGTCTGTCTGTTTGTGTGTGCGTGCTTGTGTCTGTGTGTCTGATTGTCTGTGTGTTTGTGTGTGCGTGCGTGCGTCTGTATGTCTGTCTGTGTCTTTCTGCGTGTGTGTGTTCGCATGCGCGTGCGTGCATGTGAGTGTGTGTGTGTGTGTGTGCATGCGTTCGTGTGTGTGTGTGTGTGTGTGTGTGTGTTCGCGTGCGCGTGCGTGCATGAGAGTGTGTGTGTGTGTGTGTGCGTGCGTTCGTGTGTGTGTGCGTGTGTGCGTGTGGGCATGTTTACATTACATTTACATTTTAGACATTTGGCAGACGCTCTTATCCAGAGCGACGTACATTAGTGCATTTCCCAACCTGAAACAAGTGCGTTAAAAACAACCCTAAAAGGTAAATACGAATTCAAACACCGGGCGCAGTCAGTATGATTATATATATTTTTTTATTTTTTTTTTGGGGGGGGTGGGGGACCACACGATATCAATCATTGGTGTGCACAACAGTAAGCCAATAAGTAACCTTACAGGTATTAAACTAGAAGCTTCAACCACTTAAACAAGCACAAGGAGGTAGGGAGGGGTGGAGAGAGGTGCAGCTTAAAGAGGTGAGTCTTCAATCTGCGCTTGAAGGCGGTCAGACTTTCTGTTGTTCTGACCTCCACGGGGAGCTCATTCCACCACCGTGGGGCCAGGACAGACAGACGTCGAGACCGGGTGCTAGTATGAAGTGGGGGGGGGGGGGTACCAGTCATCCTGAGGAGGCTGAACGTAGGGATCTGGTAGGTGTGTAGGGTCTGATGAGCTTTTGGAGCTATGGAGGGGCTGATCCTCGGACTGCCTGGAAGGCGAGCACCAATGTTTTGAATTTGATGCGAGCCATCACAGGTAGCCAGTGGAGGTCAATGAGCAGGGGGGTGACATGGGAGTGTCGGGGGAGGTTGAAGACCAGGCGCGCTGCTGCGTTCTGGATAAGCTGAAGGGGTCTGATGGCCGATGCTGGCAGGCCAGCCAGGAGAGAGTTGCAGTAGTCTAGGCGGGACAGCACCATCGCTTGGACCAGGAGCTGGGTTGAGTGGGTGGTGAGGAAAGGGCGGATTCTCCTGATGTTGTACAGGAAGAACCTGCACGCCCGGGTTACCACTGCGATGTTCTCGGAGAGGGACAGTCTGTTGTCCATCACCACTCCGAGGTTCCTGGCACACGGCGTTGGGGTCAGTGGAGTGTCCCCTAGGGAAATGGAGAGATTGAGAGGGGGAGAGGTTAGAGCAGGAATGTAAATGAGCTCAGTCTTGCCTGGATTGAGCTTCAGATGGTGGTTGTCCATCCAGCTCTGGATGTCTCTCAGGCAAGCGGAGATGCGGGCTGAAGCCTGAGTGTCAGAGGGTGAGAAGGAGAGAAAGAGTTGAGTATCGTCAGCATAGCAGTGGTAAGAAAGACCATGAGCAGTGATAACAGGGCCAAGGGATTTGGTGTAGGTGGAGAAAAGGAGGGGGCCAAGGACTGAGCCCTGGGGGACTCCTGTGGTAAGGGGACGGGGGGTGCCGATACTTTACCAGCCCAGGCAACCTGGGAGGAGCGCTCCGAGAGGTAGGACTCAATCCAGGCCAGGGCCGAGCCGCCGATCCCCGCTGCAGACAGGGACGACAGGAGGATGGAGTGATCTACGGTGTCGAAGGCGGCAGGAGTATTAGCACAGAGGAGAGGGAGGCTGTCCGAGCTGCGTGAAGCATCTCGCTGACGGAGAGGAGTGCGATCTCCGTTGAGTGGCCAGGTCTGAAGCCGGACTGGTGGGGGTCTAGTAGGTTGTTCTGGGTAAGGAAAGAAGACAGTTGGTTAGAAACAGCACGTTCAATAGTTTTGGAAAGAAAAGGAAGAAGAGATACCGGTCTGTAGTTTTGGATGTTGGAGGGGTCCAGCGTGGGTTTTTTCAGGATCGGGGTGATGTGGGCTCTCTTGAAGGATGAGGGGAAGCAGCCAGAGGTCAGGGAGGAGTTCACCAGAGAGGTCACAAACGGGAGGATATCTGGGGTGATTGCCTGGAGGAGAGATGAAGGGATAGGGTCGAGGGCACAGGTAGTGGGGCGATGGGAGAGTAGGAGGTGGGATACATCGGTATCAGACAGGGGAGAAAAGGTGGAGAAGCAGGGGGACACAGAAGGGGTAGAGAGAGGGGGAGAGTGGAAGACAGTGTCCGTGAGGGGAGGGGGAGTGGGGAAACAGGGGGGGGGCATAGAGAGAGGGGCTGAGGGGCTGAAGGAACTGCGGATGTCTGCGATCTTCTCATCAAAGAAATCTGCGAAGTCGTCTGCAGTGAACGAGGATTGAGGAGCAGGAGGGGTTTTGCTGAGGAGGGAGGAGAAGATGGAGAACAATTGACGGGGGTTAGAACTGTATTTGTGAATTTTAGTGTGATAGTAAGTTACCTTAGCAGCGGTGACTGCTGTAGAGAACGCTGCTAGGAGAGACTGGTAGGAGGAGAGGTCTGATGCGTCTCTGGATTTCCTCCACATCCTCTCTGCTGCGCGAAGACCGGCCCTGGAGGTGCGCAGGGCATCGGACATCCACGGGCAGGGAGGAGATGACCGTGTGGGCCTAGAGACAAGAGGGCAGAGAGAGTTAAGTGATGTGGAGAGAGCTGTGAGCAGGGTGTCGGATGCAGAGTTGATGGGGAGTTGAGAGAAGGATTTGAGAGGGGGGAGAAGCAGTGACACAGGGAGCAAGAGAGGAGGGTGAGAGGGAGCAGAGGTTACGGCGGACAGAGACAGTGGGGGTGGGGGGAGGGGGGGGGGCGGTGTGGAACAAGAGGAAGAGAGAAAGAAATGAAGTGGTGATCAGAGGTATCGAGAGGGGTAACAGTGAGATCAGAGCAGGGGCTTTTCCTCTGGAAGACCAGGTCTAGGAGGTTGCCAGCCTTGTGGGTTGGGGGGGAGGGTTGGAGGGTGAGGTCAAAGGAGCGGAGAAGTGGTAGGAAGGCTGCAGACTGGGAGGCATCTAGATGGATGTTGAAGTCTCCCAGGAGGATCAGCGGGGTGCCGTCCTCTGGGAAGGAGCTGAGCAGGGTGTCGAGCTCATCGAGGAAGCACCCCAGGGGACCTGGAGGGCGATAAACAACTATAATGTACAGATTAATAGGGTGGTTGATTAACACAGAGTGGTTAATGTGCACCCTCCCAAATCTGGAACATGGACTGAAGTAAAAAGAGCTGTTACTGATTTTACTCAGTGCAGTTATCCAGCTAACTCAGTAATCTTGCTTCTCTTACTCAGTGCAGTTATCCAGCTAACACAGTAATCCTGCTTCTCTTACTCAGTGCAGTTATCCAGCTAACTCAGTAATCTTGCTTCTCTTACTCAGTGAAGTTATCCAGCTAACTCAGTAATCCTGCTTCTCATACTCAGTGCAGTTATCCAGCTAACTCAGTAATCTTGCTTCTCTTACTCAGTGCAGTTATCCAGCTAACTCAGTAATCCTGCTTCTCTTAGTCAGTGCAGTTATCCAGCTAACTCAGTAATCTTGCTTCTCTTACTCAGTGAAGTTATCCAGCTAACTCAGTAATCCTGCTTCTTTTTCTCAGTGCAGGTATCCAGCTAACTCAGTAATCCTGCTTCTCTTACTCAGTGCAGTTATCCAGCTAACTCAGTAATCCTGCTTCTCTTACTCAGTGCAGTTATCCAGCTAACTCAGTAATCCTGCTTCTCTTACTCAGTGCAGTTATCCAGCTAACTCAGTAATCCTGCTTCTTTTACTCAGTGCACTTATCCAGCTAACTCAGTAATCCTGCTTCTCTTACTCAGTGCAGTTATCCAGCTAACTCAGTAATCCTGCTTCTCTTACTCAGTGCAGTTATCCAGCTAACTCAGTAATCCTGCTTCTCTTACTCAGTGCAGTTATCCAGCTAACTCAGTAATCCTGCTTCTCTTACTCAGTGCAGTTATCCAGCTAACTCAGTAATCCTGCTTCTCTTACTCAGTGCACTTATCCAGCTAACTCAGTAATCCTGCTTCTCTTACTCAGTAAGAAAGTTCTCTTCCTCCCTAATCAGACCTGAGTTTCTCCCTGCTCTGCTCCTCACTTCCTCCCTAATCAGGTGCGATTCAGCTCTTCATGACTGGAATCACAGTAAATAAGGAAATGGTGTTACTCCATTAGTTGAGTCTGAGTTTCACACTGACGCAGAACACAACCCTACCAGCTCATTATAATGTTTCCTGCTACAGACACTGATTATATAAGACTAAACATGCAGGGCCCTATGTAATATTTGATAAGGAAATGTGATTGCTTTATTTGATTACTGAGAATCCATTTTCAGTCTGTTTATACCAGGTCACCCTGAGAAGATATTATTATAATAACATGAAGGCTTAATGCAACTACAGTCAGTCCAGCTGAGTCAAAGAAATCTCCAACAGCCAGAGAGCTGTGACATTATGGAATACAGCAAATAAATATGATGAAAACTGGAGATGGGTATAACTGCTTCAACAACAGGAACCAAAAATGCATTATTTATTAATACAATTTGTTTTAACTGATGTAAGCATGTGACTCCCACCGTACTGGTTACACTTTAAGGGCCAGATACAGAGTTGAGATAAGCACGCGCAAATGGGACTTACTCCCGAAGTTCCGCGTAGCTTAAAGGGTAAGTTCGCTATTTTGGACCTTGGACCCTATTTGCGGTCCGTCTTCCATGAACCTGACCCATGAAGTCCATTTTTTCGCTGATCGGTCCAGTATTGAGTTCGGTACAGATTTCCTGTAGGCTCTCACTGGGCTACAATGAAAGTGAACGGGGCAACCAGAAATGTTATGGAAAAACAACGATAAATGTGCTTTTATAGCTCAGTGTGTATTCTTACGGTCTCAGTATGCTCTCCTGTGAAATGTAGGCTATCGCAAACGCAAACCGAACGTTGAAACAACAGTTCCATTTGAAACAGAACTATTTCTCCGACCGCACTACCTCGCACTGTAAACTTCCGCAGTCTAGCTACGTTGTAGAGAGGGGGGGGGCCGCTTGAAAAGCAGTTGATCACAAATCCTGACCTCCCGTTGGAGTTTACTAGCTAGTAGCCTACAGCAGAAATATTTGTAACGCAGTTTTTGTAATCATCATTTGTAATAATTCATCACAGCAATGGTGCGCGAATGTGCAGTCCCCGGTTGTGGGAATAAAATGTCTGGACGCTCAAATACCAGTTTTCACAGGCTTCCGTTCTCTGACCCAGAAAGATTGAGACTTTGGCTGGTTGTCTTACGGATCGACATAAACACTCCAGTCAATCAACTCCGTTTGGCAGACTCGCGAGTTTGTGGAGCGCATTTCGACGCTACTGATTTCTGTAACCGCAAATCAGAAGCAAAACACTGGTTTCTAAAGAACACAGCTGTTCCTCGTGTCGGACCTGCAGCACTATCAAGCACCGGAGCGGAGGTAAGTTATATTTAGCTATAACGTTACTAACATTTTTATTTTTTTTGAGCGCGTCCTCTGACCCAGCACTCAATACCAACTAACAAAATCCGAGCTTGACATAAGTTGTTTTCTTGTAACAAAACTGTCGGAAACGTTCATCAACTATAACTTTTTACAATTCTATAATGTTTTATTTACAAATGCTTGACGCATGGTGTCCTGTCCAAAGTTCTCATCTATCACATATCTGTTGGCAGTCATAGTGTAATGGTAATCAATGGAGATGATCCAGTGTCATCCACGGATACATCCAGGTTTTCAATGGCATTCGGTAGCAACAGATCCCACTCCCTACAACACAAACTTTCCTCCTCTCTGGGCATCTGCTTGCACCTCTTGCAAGGACACCAAAAGTCCCCCGAAATTCTTGGTCTAGCCTCGGCAGCGACTTCGGATAACATTACCTGCGCAACTTCAGCCTCTCTCTCTTCTCTTGCTCTCTTATCATCCATCTCTTGTAGTTCCGTGTCCGTGTATTCTGGCTCAAATCTGTAGCCAGTAACGTCAAAGTCAAAATCGAATTCTTCGTCTTCGTAATCATTATAGTCATCCATCATCCAAGTTTTTTTGTGGAAATTGTAGCCTACGTTGCTGCAGGTAAACAAACGCAGACTGCTCAGCTAGATAGTTTCGTAAACGGCCGGCACACCTTCCCGCTCCCCTACCCCCGACACATAGTACTCCGCGGGAGCAGCGAAAACAAGCAACAGAGAAATGCTTACTTCCAAGCCATGCCAAGCACGTAAAAATGTTCGGATTGAGATACATTTCACAGGAGAGCATACTGAGACCGGTAACAATACACCCTGAGCTTCCCGTCTCATTTATTGTACATGAAAGCACATTTATCGAACATTTCTGGTTGCCCCGTTCACTTCCATTGTAGCCCAGTGAGAGCCTACAGGAAATCTGTACCGAACTCAATACTGGAGCCGATCAGCGAAAAAATGGACTTCATGGGTCAGGTTCATGGAAGACGGACCGCAAATAGGGTCCAAGGTCCAAAATAGCGAACTTACCCTTTAAGCCATTTGTGATTCAGACATTAGACTTATCCACTGTTTTAAGCATCTCTCCAGTAGATACGCGGCATTACGCGCAGTTGGAGATTTGATGAAAATGAGGCATGTCTGCAAGTCGCGCAATATACGCGTATTCAGAGTTTCCACTTAATCATTTTTTTCCGTGCAACTTTGTTTGAAAAAAAAGGTAGTTTATGTCTAGCGCCGCCAATAGATGATTATGAAAAATACAGTATCTTTCGTGAAAATGGATATTAGAATGAGTGCATGTTCACTGAAAATAATATTGGTCTTATTTTCCTTTGCTTAGCCTACTTACAATTATCAAAGAGCTGTCATGAAAGAGCAACTACGATGCACAAAGGTAGGTTATTAAAGGGAATGTCACTGACACGTTGAAAATTTTTATCCCCACATACATTTTTTTAGTAGAAAGCTAGCAACCCAGGGGGCAGGTACAAGAAACAGGTCATTAGGATATCATGCCCTGTGCCACCCACATTTGAGAAACGCACCCGCGTAGTGCAGGTTAGAATATGGCGTATCTCATTCCGCATTAACTCAGGAGAGGCACGTAAGCGCATTACTTAAGCGCATTACTTAAGTTGCCATATCTGAGTTTCTTGGCTGTAGTCCATCAGCTTCCAGCATTTGAATCTTTGCCTCTTGCAATGTATGAAATGAGGCACAAACAAGGGGCCCCAGCAGAGAGCTGCAGCTTAAGGGGCCCCAGCAGAGAGCTGAAGCTTAAGGAGCCCCAGCAGAGAGCTGAAGCTTAAGGGGCCCAGCAGAAAGCTGAAGCTTAAGGGGCCCCAGCAGAGAGCTGAAGCTTAAGGGGCCCCAGCAGAGAGCTGAAGCTTAAGGGGCCCAGCAGAGAGCTGAAGCTTAAGGAGCCCCAGCAGAGAGCTGAAGCTTAAGGGTCCCAGCAGAGAGCTGAAGCTTAAGGGGCCCCAGCAGAGAGCTGAAGCTTAAGGGGCCCCAGCAGAGAGCTGAAGCTTAAGGAGCCCCAGCAGAGAGCTGAAGCTTAAGGGGCCCAGCAGAGAGCTGAAGCTTAAGGGGCCCCAGCAGAGAGCTGAAGCTTAAGGGGGCCCAGCAGAGAGCTGAAGCTTATGGGGCCCCAGCAGAGAGCTGAAGCTTAAGGGGGCCCAGCAGAGAGCTGAAGCTTAAGGGACCCCAGCAGAGAGCTGAAGCTTAAGGGGCCCCAGCAGAGAGCTGAAGCTTAAGGGGCCCCAGCAGAGAGCTGAAGCTTAAGGGGCCCCAGCAGAGAGCTGAAGCATAATGTAGGCACTCTGACTCAGAGCCCTGTCTCTCTGGAGCTAAGTGAGTAAATGAGTATCCTGCTGCCTGGGACTTCAGTCTTTATGGAGAAGCAAGGCTATTATAAACAGCGTGAGCAGTGTTACAGGGGGAGGCCCATCTCACTGTCTGCTGAAGCTCAGTGTTATTGGCACACTTAGCATCTCACTGTCTGCTGAAGCTCAGTGGTATTGGAGCACTTAGCATCTCACTGTCTGCTGAAGCTCAGTGTTATTGGCGCACTTAGCGTCTCACTGTCTGCTGAAGCTGGAGCGCTTAGTATCTCACTGTCTGCTGAAGCTCAGCGCTATTGGAGAGCTTAGCATCTCACTGTCTGCTGAAGCCCAGCGCTAATGGAGCACTTAGCGTCTCACTGTCTGCTGAAGCCCAGCGCTAATGGAGCACTTAGCATTTCACTGTCTGCTGAAGCCCAGCGCTAATGGAGCACTTAGCATCTCACTGTCTGCTGAAGCCCAGCGCTATTGGAGCACTTAGCAAGCTAACAACACCCTGAGTGAGACGCCAGCATTCAAATGATAAGCCGTAATAAAAATATTTTAAAAAACATTGTTCTGAAGCACTTGCAAACTTCAGCCGTAGTGAGCTTAGAAAAGAGCGCCCTGCTGAAGCTCAGAGTGCTGAAGCTCTGTTCTTTTCTGACATGTGATGCAGAGGTTTCCATATTCAGTAGGACCGAGTTGTAATTAAATGAAATAATGAAGTGCCCCTGTACAGCATTGTGTAATATACCTGTTCTGCAGGTCAAACGCACGACATTAGTGACATTCCTCACACACACCTGACATTACATCACTATCACAGGTGTGGTACTTATACTGAAAGGCCGTTAATCTCCTAGGGGCATGTCCAGACACTCATTTGTCATTTCATGGAACACGATGTAATATTTCCTGGATGTTATCATTTTTACTGAGTTGAAAATAATTTTGTAATAACAAAATACAAAGTCAAGAAGTTTAACAGTTAATCAGATTCCATGAAAAATGTAAGCTGTACGCGTTAGTACGCCTTCTCTTCGATGACTGAAAGTCAACTGCTGAAAAAGTGAAAACGCCCAAGAAATAACTGAAGTCACAACTGGTGTTTTGGCCCCATCTAGTGATCAAACGCAGACATAACCCTTAAAGTTTTTGTGGAGTGCTGGCTTTTGTCATCACCACTGTGGGTGCGTCCCAATAGTCGAAAAATGCACCCTCCCTTCCTTCACTACCACCTCCTCTCCTCCGTGCCCCAGAAACGGATCTTTGTGTTTTAATCTAATGTTGCTCATTACATCTTAATTACGTATAAATGGTTACATATTAATTAATGTCTCGACGCAAACCGCAATGTCAGGTACATTGTATATTGTACAAGTTGTTACGTTCCATGTTACTGTGTTCTGTGTTGTCCTGCCCGGTTTTCCCTCTAAGTCTGCAGGAGGCCATTCACCATTCCATTCGCTGTCCCCGCTGTCAATCATCGTTGTCCTGGTCCCGCCTCCACCAATCACATCCCTCCTCTGGAAGATAAAAGCGCTGTCTACTGCAGCTCTCGCTCTCGCTCTCTGTCTCATTTCGTGTTACCTACCTGTGTGTATGGTTGTATGTGTGTAGTCCAGGCCCTGGGGCAGGTAAGACAGAGGCCTCTATACGCTTGTGTTACATGTAGGTAAGTTTATGTATAGACACACTAGGAAAGGGGTGGTTGCCAATTGTGTATTTTTGGTAGTTGGTCTTGGACAGAGTAGTTAGATAGGCAGGCTTTGGTTTTATTGAATAGTTAGTTAGTCAGCTTATCTTTTGGTTTCTAGCTCTGTTTGGGTTTTGTTTATTTCTTTGGCAACATCCGGGTCCTTGGGCCGTGTGAACTATTTGTGTATTTGTTTGTTTTATTGTGTACTTGTAAATATGTAAATAGTACTTCCACTGGCACTGGTTATAATATACACTTTGCACATCAATCTCGTCTGTTCTTTATTATTTGCTCCCATCACGCTCAAACCCTTATATCCGGTCACATTATTATATCTATAAATATATTGTTACGCACCCCCCCTACCCCTAGGCAACTGAGGGTCGTAACAAATTGGGGGCTCGTCCGGGATATTGAGTGTTTTTAGTGTGAATATTGAGTACGACTGAGTGTGCTCTGTGGTATAGGCTACGTACAGTGGGGGTTTTTTTATATATATATTTTTTTGTATTCCTTTTTGCGCATTTGTGTGCGTGTGAAGAGTAGCCTATAACAGTGAAGGATTGAGCTTTGGTGTTTCTCAGTATTGTGTGTAAGTAGAGCATTGTAAGGATTACACAATGGCTGATTTTGATTTGGAGACATTTATTAAAAGTCCTTCTGTTGTTGTCTTTGAGAAATGTGGTAAGACAGATTTAGTGCTTATCGCACAGCATTATGGCGTCTCCGTAACAACAGTCTCTTAAAAAGGAGATTCGGTCTGTGGTATGGGATAGGCTAGTGGAGCTGGGTGTCTTAGTCCTGCCTGAGCTGGAGCAGGGTGGCACAGCTTCCTCTGAAACTCCTCTGATAGAGGAGAAGAAGGAGAGGCCGCAGCCGGTTACTCTGCCGGGGTTTGAAAGTCTCTCGCCGGCCTCGTCTGAGTCAGTGGTTGGGGCGAGATTGAAAATGTGTTTGGCCCGCCTGCACCTAGAACAAGAAGCCAATGAGAAACAGGAAGCCCGAGAGGCAAAGGAAAGGGCGCAGAAACGTGAGTTGGAGCATAAACTAGCCATCCGCACACTGGAGATTGAAGCGGAGACTAAATTAAAGCTGCGTACATTGGAGTTGGAAAACGCTGCTACGCAAGCTGTTGCAACCCCCACCTCAATTAGGCACGCACCACTTTCTGAGCACTATGACGTGCGGAGACACGTAGCGCTTCCTCAATTTCGGGAGACGGAGGTGGACGCCTATTTTTGAGCGCCTTGCGACTGCACTTAACTGGCCAAAAGATATTTGGACCACGTTACTGCAGTGTAAACTGATTGGTAAAGCACAAGATGCAGTTGCTACCTTATCGCTTGCCGACAGTTTAAATTATGAAGTCGTGAAGGCTGCGGTGCTCCGTGCGTATGAGTTGGTGCCGGAGGCGTACTGACAAAAATTTAGAGACTATCGAAAAGCCTTGGCCCAGTCCTTTGTGGAGTTCGCTAGGGAGAAGGGTACTCTTTTCGATAAGTGGTGTGCTGCAAGCAAAGCAACCGACTATAGTTCGCTTCGGGAGTTAATTTTATTGGAGGAGTTTAAAAAGTGCACGCCAGAGCGGTGTGTAATATATTTGAATGAACAAAAGGTTACTTCCTTAAATGAGGCAGCGATCTTTGCTGATGAGTTTTATTGCTTTTAATATGGGTAAAACCGGAACTACAAGCAGACACTACAGAACAGTACAGCGCATTAGCGACACCCATTGTCAAATTACTGTATTACAACATTCCCACTAAATTTTACAATGGCATTAAGGCATTTCACAGTAAATTATATTACTAAGAGCCGTGCTCTCCTTCACAAATAATGTCAAGATAATAAATCTTTAAACAATCAAAAAAAAAACTTGCTTACAGCTTTCTTACCATTTTCAACAGAAGAACAGTCCCTATTACAGTAAACAGAATTACATAGGGAAAAGCCCAATCTCTCTCCTAAGATATTCAAACTTCTGTTTAGCCAGTGGCTTGGTTAAGATATCTGCCTTCATGTCATTTGTTGGGCAATATTGCAGTTCTATTTGCCCATTCTGCACACATTCACAGATGTAGTGGTAGCGAATGTCTATGTGTTTAGTCCTTGAGTGATCCACTGGATTCTTCGTGATTGCAATGGCTCCTTGGTTGTCCTCCAAAATCACTGTGGGTGTAGCATCCATTTCGAGATCATTCAGTAATCGTCTCAGCCAGGTACCCTCTTGAGCAGCTTGACTGAGTGCGACGTACTCAGCTTCTGCTGTTGAAAGTGCAACTGTTGCCTATTTCTTGCTGAGCCAGCTCACTGCTCCTCCACTCAGTAAGAATATGTTGCCGGTTGTTGAGCGGCGGTCATCCTGATCACCGGCCCAGTCAGCATCTGAGAAGCCGATCAAAGTTCCAAACTCTGACCGCTCATACTTGAGAGCAAGGTTCACTGTACCTTTCAAGTATCGAAGTATTCTCTTCACAGCAGTCAGATGTGCAGCATCTGGATTTGCGTTGAACTTTGACACAGCACTCACTGCTTGAGCTATGTCTGGTCGTGTGGCCATCGCAGCATACAGCAGACTTCCTACCATGGACTGATAGGTACTTTGGTTCACAGGCTTACTGACACCATCACCTTTTTTAAATTTGACGTTGGCATCAGCAGGAGTTGCAACAGGATTTGCATTATCCATCCCATATTTCTGAAGAATGGCTTCAATGTAATGCTTCTGATGAAGTAAGACACAGTTCTTTTCCTTGTCTTGGACAACAGAGATGCCCAGGATATAGGACAGCTCACCCATGTCCTTCATCTTGTAGCGCTTCTTGAGCCATTTTCAACTCGTTCATGCTTTCAAACGACTCCGTAATCAGAATCAGATCATCCACATAAACAGCGAGTATCTCAAGCTCTTGTCTTGATCTCACAAACTCACATGGGTCTGATGTGCTCTGTTTAAATCCAATTTCCATCATGAACTCCGTGAAAGCCTTGCTCCAGCAGCGAGGAGACTGCTTCAGTCCATAGATTGATTTCTTCAGTTTACACACCAGGTGTTCCTGCCCTGGTTTGATGTATCCCTCTGGTTGCTCCATATAGATTTCTTCTTCCAGGTGTCCATTAAGGAATGCAGTTACTACGTCCATCTGGTGCACATGTAGATTGTTCTGGATGGCAAAGGACAGTAATGTACGAATTGAACTGAATCGTACCACGGGTGAAAAGGTTTCATCATAGTCAGCACCATACAACTGTAAGTAGCCCTTGGCGACGAGTCTGCACTTGTATCTCTCCACTCGTCCATCACTATGATGCTTGACTTTGAACACCCATCTTGATCCTATGGCCTTTCTATCTCTTGGTAAATCCACTAAGTCCCACGTCTCATTTTCCAGCAGCGACTCATATTCCAAGTCAGCCGCCTCCTGCCATTCCTTTGCATTAGGACTCATCATTGCTTCTTTCAGTGTGATTGGCTCTATGACACGACACACATTGGCATAATGATCAACAGTCACTATATCAGCAAACTCATCATATCCATATCTCCTTGGAGCCCTTCTGATTCTGCCGCCTTTTCTAGCAGCTTCATCGACAGTGACCTCGTCATCTGGTGTTCCACTCTCATCTGTGTTCATGGTTACCTCGTTCTCTGAGCAGGTCACTTCCACTTCCTGTTTCCAGTCGAAGTCTGATTCATTAAAGATGACATCACGATGAATTAGAATCCTCCTTTTCTCTTCATCAAACAGGCGATAGCCTTTGGCATTGTTTGCATATCCCATGAACCGAAGCTTCACAGCCTTCTTGTCCAGTTTTCTTCTTTCTATGTCTGGGATATGTGCATAAGCAACACAGCCAAACACTCATGTGACTCATGTCCGTTTTATTGCCACACAATCTCCCGTAGGGTGTCTCTTGCTTCAGGACAGATGTGGGCAGCCTGTTCTGTATGTAAGCTGCGGTTGCTACAGCCTCTGCCCAGTACATCTTTGGCAACTTAGCATGAGACAGCATACTTCTAGCTTCAATTAATGTCCTATTTTTTCTTTCTGCAACACCATTTTGCTGTGGTGAGTGAGGTACAGTCATCTCACGGTGGATACCTTGAGCCTTCAAATATTCTTGAAACTCCTTTGATGTGTACTCACCACCATTGTCTGTTCTCAGTCTCGTGACGTTCTGCCCACACTCATTGGAGAATGTTTTCTCAAATTCCTTGAATTTGCTAAGGGCTTCACTCTTCTGTTTCAGAAAGTATACCTTGCAGCATCTAGAGTAATCATCGATAAAAGTCACAAAATATTTTGCTCCACCTATAGATTCAGTCTGCATGGGACCACAGACGTCACTATGGATCAGCTGCAACTTGCGTTTGGAACGGATTTCTCCAACTGGCTTGTATGGCTTTCTAGACAGCTTGCCTTCCACACATCCTTCACAGAAAGAAACCTCTTTCTCTGCAGAGAAGTCCACTCCGTTCACCAGATCTTTTAATTCCTTCAGCTTGGTGGTGTGACCCAGGCGCTGGTGCCACAGGCTGGCTGCTACTGATGCACTTGATGCACCATGACAGACAGACGAACTTCCTTCGACGTCCAGCTGATACAGCCCGTCAGATCTTTGTGTTCCCATTCCTTGAAGAGTTCCATCTTTCCCACGTATGTAGCAGCGAGACTTCTTGAACTGCACCATATTTCCTTTTCTGGCAGCAGCTCCCACTGAGAATAGATTCCCAGATAGCTTTGGAACATACAGCACGTCATACATTGTGACATTTTTTACATCACTTGCTTTGAAAGTCATTCTCATTTTGACATTGCCAAGTCCTAGGGCGTCAACCACCCTGCCGTCACAGAGTTTCACTGACTGTGCTTTTGAGAAGTGCTGGTAGTCTTGAAGAATTTCTTTATTACATGTCATGTGCTTTGATGCTCCCGAATCAATCAACCATTCGACCTGTTGTGGCCTCTCAGTCGGGTTTGCCTCTTTAGCGACAAAGGCACTTTCAGACGAATCTTCTGCATCTTCACACATCATGCTTTTGGCCTTGTGGGTTTTATTTTTATTTTTCCAACTTGGACAGTCACGTTTTATATGTCCTTCTTTCCCACATTTGTAACATCTCCACGTGCTTAGTCTTTCAGCTCCCACTGCCTTGGAGTTAGCCTGCATATCTCCATGAAATTGTGATGACATGGCTGATGCACCACCTGACGTAGCACCACTGGACTTATCATTAGCATTCACTCGCTTTTGCTCTTCATTTATTAATGCTTGCTGAACAAACTGCAGTGTCAAATTGTCAATCTTTGTTTCTAGCGCAGTGACAATTGTAGCATAGCTTGGTGGCAAACTACCCAAGAGTGTTACAATTTGGTCTTCCTCTTCAATCACAGAACCTATTGCTCCTAGCTGATCAGTCAGTTCCTTCATTCGTTTTAAATGTTCATTTAAACTTTCTCCTTCCTTCATTTCACATCTGAAATATTTTTTCTTCAGGAACAGTTTATTTGCCAAAGTATCTCTCTCAAAATGTCCTTTCAGCGTGTTCCACGCCTCTTTTGGAGTCTGGCAGCTTGTTATCAGGTACAACTGGGGTGTACTTACATTCAGCACTAAGGCAGAGAATGCCTTCTCTCTCTGTTTCGTGAATTCAGCTTGTGCGTGTGCATTAGCATCTGCAGCTAGGATATCCGTCTCCATTAGCATGCCCCATAGTCCTCTCGCTTTCAGCAAGTGTTCCATCTGAAATTTCCACGTTGCCCAGTTCTCTGGTCCGCTCAGCTTGTCAATAAACAGCTTATCTTCCATTGTGAATTCCACAACACCGTTTATCTCACACAAAACTCAGTGTAAAACAGCCTTTTAGCAACGCTCTGGGCCCATAACCTATTGCTTTTAATATGGGTAAAACCGGAACTACAAGCAGACACTACAGAACAGTACAGCGCATTAGCGACACCCATTGTCAAATTACTGTATTACAACAAGTTTACCCTGACACATAAAAGTGTGTTTGTAACTTCTCGTGGGAAAACTGCTGACGCTATTTCACCTGTTGCGTCACCAGTTAAATCCTCTAAATCTCCCCCTGCACGCCGTAAGAAAGAGAGAGAGTGTTTCTACTGCCACAAAGTTGGCCATGTTATATCGGATTGTTTTCTATTGAAAAAGAAAAGTCCTAGCACCCCAAAGCCTACCGGTTTTGTTAGAGCAGTATCCGAACAGTCTCCCAGTAGCCGCGATAAAGGTGACGTTGGCTACGAGCCATTTATATTTGAAGGGCTTGTGTCTCTGGTTGGGGAACCGAATGTCCGAAAGACAGTTCGTATTTTAAGAGACACTGGAGCGTCCCAATCATTCTTATTGGCGGATACCTTGCCCTTGTCAGATGCGTCATCATAGTTCAGGGTATCGAGATAGGTTTTATTAGTGTTCCATTGCACCAGGTGCAAATTAACACGGATTTAATTTCTGGCTGTTTTAAAGTAGCAGTGCGTTCTGCTCTGCCAGTCCCAGGAATAGACCTCATTATGGGGAACGATATCGCAGGTGGTAAAGTACAACCTGTACTGGAGGTTTTGAAACATCCCGAGACGCCCGCTACTCCCGACGTCTCGAAATCTTCCCCTGACATTTTCCCTGCCTGTGTGCTTACCGTGCTCAAGCACGAAAATGGGGAGAGCAGGTGAATCTATCAGACTCCATTTTAGCCACTCCATTCACTAGCGATGTTCCAGTCCCCGAGTGCCCGCCTAAAAAGGGGAAGGATAAACCATTGTCAGTGGATATGCCTTCGATTATGCTGCCAATCACTCGCAAACAGCTTATTGTTGCTCAGAAAGCTGAATCCGAATCTTACCCATTGTTTTAATTCTGCTGTCACCCCTGAAGCTGCGAAAGAAAGGCCAGTAGCTTATTTCGTGGAAAAGGGCTTGTTGATGAGGAAATGGTCATTACCTGTTGCAGCTGGCATGGATTGGGGTGTGGTGACCCAAGTAGTAGTACCCGCACCTTATCGCCAGCAGGTGTTATCGTTGGCACACGAGAACTGTTGGTCTGGTCACCTGGGTATAACCAAAACATACAACAGGGTGTTGCAAAAAATTTTTTGGCCCAAGTTAAAGACCACGGTTACCCAGTATTGCAGAACATGCCATAGTTGTCAGGTAACAGGTAAGCCTAACCAAATAATTCCTCCTGCTCCTCTCTGCCCTATACCTGTTATGGGCGAACCTTTCACCCAGGTGATAGCGGATTGTGTTGGTCCGTTACCGAGAAGCAGAACCGGTAATAAATTTCTCCTTACCCTCATGTGTGCAGCTACACGATTTCCGGAAGCTATTCCACTTCGTGCAATTACTGCAAATGCAGTGGTGAGGGCTTTAACTAAGTTCTTCTCTACATTTGGGTTGCCTAAGACTCTCCAAACCGACCAGGGATCTAACTTTCTTTCAAGGATTTTTAAACAAGTGTTCGGTTCCCTGGCAATTAAGCACAAGGTCTCTTCCGCATACCACCCCGAATCGCAAGGCGCACTAGAACGCTGGCATCAGACTTTTAAATCAGTGCTGTGTAAATATTGTCTGGAAACAGGAAACAGTTGGGATGAGGGTGTGCCTTTTGCGTTATTTGCATTAAGGGAAGCTGTACAGGAGTCAATTGGCTTTAGCCCAGCTGCACTGGTTTTTGGGCACACCGTGCGAGGCCCGCTTCAGGTTCTTAAAGAACAAATAATGTCTGATGACTCGTCCGCTAAGTCTATCAAGGTGTTGGACTATGTTAGTCAATTTAGAGAGCGCTTATATCGGGCTTGCTCTCTTGCCAAAGAAGCGCTTACTACCTCTCAGAGCGCTATGAAAAAGCGTTATGACCGGAAGGCTGTTGCGCGATCATTTGAGGTCGGAGATCAGGTGCTGGTTTTACTGCCGGTTCAAGGTTCTGCGTTATCTGCTCGCTTCTCAGGTCCTTACACTGTGGAGGAGAAGCTAAGTGACACTGACTACGTCATTCGCACTCCTGACCGCAGACGTGAGTCGCGTATTTGTCATATAAACATGCTCAAGTTATATCATGCCAGAGCTCCAAAGCCGGAGCAGAGTAATATTTTACCAGTTTCGGCTATTGCTTCAGTGTCCACGGTACAGTACCTTTTAAACAACCACTTACTTGTAAATATGTAAATAGTACTTCCACTGGCACTGGTTATAATATACACTTTGCACATCAATCTTGTCTGTTCTTTATTATTTGCTCCCATCACGCTCAAACCCTTATACCCGGTCACATTATTACATCTATAAATAATTTGTTACGACCCTCAGTTGCCTAGGGGTAGGGGGGTGCATAACAGTATATTTATAGATGTAATAATGTGACCGGGTATAAGGGTTTGAGCGTGATGGGAGCAAATAATAAAGAACAGACAAGATTGATGTGCAAAGTGTATATTATAACCAGTGCCAGTGGAAGTACTATTTACATATTTACAAGTACACAATAAAACAAACAAATACACAAATAGTTCACACGGCCCAAGGACCCGGATGTTGCCAAAGAAAAGAAATAAACAAAACCCAAACAGAGCTAGAAACCAAAAGATAAGCTGACTAACTAACTATTCAATAAAACAAAAGCCTGCCTCTAACTACTCTGTCCAAGACCAACTACCAAAAATACACAATTGGCAACCACCCCTTTCCTAGTGTGTCTATACATAAACTTACCTACATGTAACACAAGTGTATAGAGGCCTCTGTCTTACCTGCCCCAGGGCCTGGACTACACACATAACAACCATACACACAGGTAGGTAACACGAAATGAGACAGAGAGCGAGAGCGAGAGCTGCAGTAGACAGAGCTTTTATCTTCCAGAGGAGGGATGTGATTGGTGGAGGCGGGACCTGGACAACGATGATTGACAGCGGGGACAGCGAATGGAATGGTGAATGGCCTCCTGCAGACTTAGAGGGAAAACCGGGCAGGACAACACAGAACACAGTAACGTGGAACGTAACACAAGTAAATACTTGTACTGAAAACGTTCAGGAAGTTTTGCATATTTCCGGGTAGGAGAGGAGTAGTAGTGAGGGAGTGGAGGAAGGGAGGCGGGGAGTGAAGAATATTGGCACGCTATTCTTCTAACCCTGTCTCTCTGTTTGTCTGGAAGTGGATAACGTAAAAAGTTTTGAATTTGGGTGAGATTTAGTGAACGCCTTGGCTTTCAGACAAGATACTGTTATATAGTGTGATTACTAAAGACAAGGTACTGTTATATTGTGCCATTACTGAAGATTACTTCCTGCTTGAGAAAGTTTTGTTCGTGATTTGTGCAAGCTGAGCACAATGCAAAGAGCTCACAGATAAAAATTTTATTATTACAACAAAATGAGCCGTTAGATAGCACTTAGTTAGATAGCCCTTTAACCTCCCAGCCATAAACACATTGCATGAACTTTGCACCTTTTTTGATAAAGCATTTACCATGTCCTCAACCTGAAACCCCGCTTCACATTAACATATTGTCTCAATCAGGTTGGACACAATGTGATGTCAAGAAGTTGTTCTCAAAATCCCCAAAAAAACAGAAAGAAAACACAAACGAGGAACGGCAGGTGTCTTAGATTAGGCCATTTGTGGGGTGTGAATCTTTAGCTCATTACACATTGGAGGATATTGTGAGAATGTGGAGAAGGTAGTGGAGTTTCTGTTTGTATGTGAGTGCATTATGAATGTGTTAGTGATCCTGACTGGGTTTTGAACTGATGATGGTGTATTTATGTGAAGCTGTGATTGGATTGGATCATCTAATAATCTGTGATTGGATTGGATCATCTTCATCCATTAATGTGAAAAATAGCCCTCTGTCCATAGATAGTTTCTTTGACTCTATATTGTGATGTGTTGTAGTATATTATGATAATGTTTTGTTGTATATTGTGATAATGTGTTGTAGTAGGCTATATATAGTACAATTATTTGCATGTACAGTATACAATGTACCTGGCATTGCGGTTTGCGTCGAGACACTAATTAATATGTAAGCATTAATACGCATTTAAGATGTAATCAGCAACATTAGATTAAAACACAAAGATCAGTTTCCGGGGCACGGAGGAGAGGAGGTTGTAGTGGAGGTAGAGAGGGTGCATTTTTCGACTATTGGGACGCACCTGGAGACTCGCGACAGCAGAACCCAAACGCGCTTTTATTATGAAACCATTTTTACGCTCAGTAATAACGGGGAAACTGACCCTGCTGTATGATACTCGCTACAACGGAGCAGTATTTTAATAAAAACATTTTGTAAGTTGCGTATTTGTGTTTGAAATAATTTGTGTTGCGGCCCGTTCGAGTCGGGGTCGTAACACAACGATTTGACCATTTTTCGCGGGAAAGTTTTGGTGATTGGAAAAAAAGCATGCATTCGTTGATTTTGCGTTAATAGTTGCGATCGCGAAATCCTGGAGGGACTGATTTTAGCCAGCTAGTTGGACATTATTATTTACTGATATATGTAAAACATTTATTTACTGTTGTAAACTGGCTCATTTAATTCAAAGTTAAGGAGCCTGAGTCACAGACAAAGTGTCACATTCACAGAAAAGAACAGGTTTACAAAATAATGGAAAAAAAATGTATGGCAATATGGATTATGGGTATAAACCTCATTGATATTTGATATTATTATATTGTTTGCAGCTCATTGTGTTGTTTCTGCAGCTGGTTTACATTGGGATTTTGCTCTAAATCCTGTGAGAGTGCCACTCCTGGGCTATGAGAAGGCTGATCGTGTGTCTGGTGTTATAGCTGCTGTCACAGCCAGACGATCCGCTGGTCAGGCTGTACTTGTGGATGAGTTTGCAGGAGCCTCGCGTCTCAGCGCTCCGTCTGTTCCATTCTGACTAGGATACATCCGCCATCTTAGCTCTGAGTCACCTGTGAGTCATGGAGAGGGAACCAGACAGTCCAGACTCTCTTACCTGTGTGTGTAAATACACCTGTACAGTGCTGATATACAGCCTGCCATTCTGAGCATACCACACTCTCTCTCACTCTCCCTCACACAACTCTCTCTACCTGTGTATGAAACTGTAAACACATCTGTACAGTGCTGATATACAGCCTGACAGTCTGAGCATACCACACTCTCTCTCACTCTCCCTCACACAACTCTCTCTACCTGTGTATGACACTGTAAACACACCTGTACAGTGCTGATATACAGCCTGCCAGTCTGAGCATGCCACACTCTCACTCTCCCTCACACAACTCTCTCTACCTGTGTATGACACTGTAAACACACCTGTACAGTGCTGATATACAGCCTGCCAGTCTGAGCATACCACACTCTCTCTCACTCTCCCTCACACAACTCTCTCTACCTGTGTATGAAACTGTAAACACACCTGTACAGTGCTGATATACAGCCTGACAGTCTGAGCATACCACACTCTCTCACTCTCCCTCACACAACTCTCTCTACCTGTGTATGACACTGTAAACACACCTGTACAGTGCTGATATACAGCCTGCCAGTCTGAGCATACCACACTCTCACTCTCCCTCACACAACTCTCTCTACCTGTGTATGACACTGTAAACACACCTGTACAGTGCTGATATACAGCCTGCCAGTCTGAGCATACCACACTCTCACTCTCCCTCACACAACTCTCTCTACCTGTGTATGACACTGTAAACACACCCGTACAGTGCTGATATACAGCCTGACAGTCTGAGCATACCACACTCTCACTCTCCCTCACAACTCTCTCTACCTGTATATGAAACTGTAAACACACCTGTACAGTGCTGATATACAGCCTGACAGTCTGAGCATGCCACACTCTCTCTCACTCTCCCTCACACAACTCTCTCTACCTGTGTATGAAACTGTAAACACGCCTGTACAGCGCTGAGCCGCTGATAACACATCTGTGAGATATGACCTGACAGCCAGGACACACACTGTCCCTTAAACCAGTGGTTCTCAACCCTGGTCCTGGGGACCCCCTGTGTATGCTGGTTTTCGTTCCAACCACAATTGCAATACCAGAATTTTAACAAGCTGTTATTTTTTCTTAATTAGGTGTTTTTATTGTATAGAGAGAACACTTTAAACTCTTTACTCTCTTAAGCCACGTTATGTTAGCAATAGCTATGCATGCTTTGAAGAAAAAAATCCCATGTTCGTTATGCTTATTGTGTTATATTGCAAACAATTACAAAGAAGAGGTAAGAACTCAGGTGAATAGGCTCCTAATTAGGTAATTGAACACAAGTTTAAGTTCCTTCATAATTTTTTTCCTTAAACTTGTTAACACAATGCAGGTTTGGCTCGTTATCATTTGCTTTGTCTTTGAATTCTTCATTATTTACCAAACGGTTAGTTTTAGTGGCCATGTGTCCACAATTTCACCAATTATGAGCCAATTGATTCACCTCAGTCTTTAATTTGATTTAATTTTTGATTTACCTCCTTTTAATTGTTTACAATACAGCACAATGTGAATATTGGACTTTTATTCTTCATGGCATGCATAGCTATTACGAACATAATGTGCCTTAAGAATGTAAATAATCCCTCTAAACATTAAAAACACCTAATTAAGAAAAATTAACAGCTTGTTAAAATTCAAGTATTGCAATTGTGGTTGGAACGAAAACCAGCATACACAGGGGGTCCCCAGGACCAAGGTTGAGAACCACTGCCTTAAACAACACACACACTCCCTTACACAACACACACTCTCCCTTATACAACACACACTCTCCCTTACACAACACACTCCCTTACACAGCACACACTCTCCCTTATACAGCACACACTCTCCCTTACACAACACACACTCCCCTACACAGCACACACACTCCCTTACACAACACACACTCTCCCTTACACAACACACACTCTCCCTTACACAACACACACTCCCTTACACAGCACACACTGAGAGGTTTATTTGTGCATTATATCGCTTGCTTATCAGACCCACCTTTTTTGATTTTTTTAAAACTACTGTACACATGGACATAATTCTACATGGTGCAATTTTCACACGCTTATGGTTTATTATATTATGTTTTTAATTTATACTACAGGAAATTCCCCCATCAGGGGGGATTCATATTTTCCATCTGGAATCTTTATCTTAAGTAATTTTGTATTTCCTTAACTCAGTACTTCATTTAAAACTAGTTTTATGTTTTTATTGCTTTATCACACAAGAAACTCTGTCAGATATGGAACCTTGAATCCCTTTTGCTACGTGGGAAGAACTATCTGGATTCAATTAAAACTCCCAACTCATCATAACGGAACAAGCTATACTATAGCGGCGGGAGTGCTTATGCTATACTATAGCGGCGGGAGTGCTTATGCTATACTATAGCGGCGGGAGTGCTTATGCTATACTATAGCGGCGGGAGTGCTTATGCTATACTATAGCGGCGGGAGTGCTTATGCTATACTATAGCGGCGGGAGTGCTTATGCTATACTATAGCGGCGGGAGTGCTTATGCTATACTATAGCGGCGGGAGTGCTTATGCTATACTATAGCGGCGGGAGTGCTTATGCTATACTATAGCGGCGGGAGTGCTTATGCTATACTATAGCGGCGGGAGTGCTTATGCTATACTATAGCGGCGGGAGTGCTTATGCTATACTATAGCGGCGGGAGTGCTTATGCTATACTATAGCGGCGGGAGTGCTTATGCTATACTATAGCGGTGGGAGTGCTTATGCTATACTATAGTGGTGGGAGTGCTTATGCTATACTATAGCGGTGGGAGTGCTTATGCTATACTATAGCGGTGGGAGTGCTTATGCTATACTATAGCGGCGGGAGTGCTTATGCTATACTATAGCGGTGGGAGTGCTTATGCTATACTATAGCGGTGGGAGTGCTTATGCTATACTATAGTGGTGGGAGTGCTTATGCTATACTATAGCGGTGGGAGTGCTTATGCTATACTATAGCGGCGGGAGTGCTTATGCTATACTATAGCGGTGGGAGTGCTTATGCTATACTATAGCGGTGGGAGTGCTTATGCTATACTATAGTGGTGGGAGTGCTTATGCTATACTATAGCGGCGGGAGTGCTTATGCTATACTATAGCGGCGGGAGTGCTTATGCTATACTATAGTGGCGGGAGTGCTTATGCTATACTATAGCGATGGGAGTGCTTATTCTATACTATAGCGGCGGGAGTGCTTATGCTATACTATAGCGGTGGGAGTGCTTATGCTATACTATAGCGGCGGGAGTGCTTATGCTATACTATAGCGGCGGGAGTGCTTATGCTATACTATAGCGGCGGGAGTGCTTATGCTATACTATAGCGGCGGGAGTGCTTATGCTATACTATAGCGGTGGGAGTGCTTATGCTATACTATAGCGGCGGGAGTGCTTATGCTATACTATAGCGGCGGGAGTGCTTATGCTATACTATAGCGGCAGGAGTGCTTATGCTATACTATAGCGGTGGGAGTGCTTATGCTATACTATAGCGGTGGGAGTGCTTATGCTATACTATAGCGGTGGGAGTGCTTATGCTATACTATAGCGGTGGGAGTGCTTATGCTATACTATAGCAGTGGGAGTGCTTATGCTATACTCTAGCGGCGGGAGTGCTTATGCTATACTATAGCGGTGGGAGTGCTTATGCTATACTATAGCAGTGGGAGTGCTTATTCTATACTATAGCGGCGGGAGTGCTTATCCCTCCACGGTAACCTTGAAACTAAATATTTAATGAGCACAAAAATAGTGGGCAGCAGAATGTTAAAGGAAGGCCATGGCTTATATAAATACACCAGAAAGCACAGCAGCTTTTGTCTCGTCTTTGAAAATGGGGTGAGACCATCTGAACAACACAATTCAGTCTTTTATCTCATCTCATATGTGTCATACTACAGTGACAGAAATTGATGCATGTGTGTAATCTGTGGTATAGTAGAGCTGAGTATTTGATGTGTGTGTGGAATCTGTGGTATAGTAGAGCTGAGTATCTGATGTGTCTGTGGAATCTGTGGTCGAGCAGCAGTTGAGTATCTGGTCTGTGTGTGTGGGATCCATGGTATAGCAGGAGCTGAGTTTCTGTGGTGTGTGTGTGTGTGTGTGTGTGTGTGTGTGTGTGTGTGTGTGTGTGTGTGTGTGTGTGTGTGTGTGTGTGTGTGTGTGTGTGTGTGTGTGTGTGTGTGTGTGTGTGTGTGGTATAGCAGGCTGGAGTATGTGGATTGTGGGATCTGTGGTATAGTAGACTGGAGTATGTGGATTGTGGAGGTGGGGACATCACGTAGGAGAACATAAAATAAATAAACTTTATTTCTTCTCTGGTCCCTTCAGAATTAAAATGCTGGTGTTCCATTCCTGTGCAACTAAAGAGGGAACTAAATGCTAAGGTTCATGAATAAGTCTTCTTTTAATTTTTAATGAACAGCATTTAATTAAACTTTTACTGTAACAACAGTATCTTTTCATATTTTAGTTTCTTTCTTTGATTTGGTTTGTTTCTATTTGTGCAGTATATTGTGACTCAGTCACAAAATAATGATTTAAAATATGTTGAACATCCAGGACATATTCTGGGATATGTTTGACATGGCTTACTTAAATTTGATGATGTAATAAAATAAAATAAAAATGGAAGGATATTTGATTGACAGACTTGATACAGTAATATATATTATATATAGTATATTATATTTATGTATATATATATATATATCTAACCTCTTTTTTATGTTCTTGTTTGAATATTGTAGGCAACATTCTTTCGCCATTTCTCACTTAAGACCTTTGTCTAATTTTAGATTTAGTAGCCACGCCCCCAGGATGACAGGCCTGGGAACTCCAGAGGAACTTTCCCAGAGAAGTAGAGAACGTTCCTCAGTGCTCAGTGGCTTTCCCAGGACTTGATGAAATGATAATAATGTGACATGAGAAACTGTTTTTCTCTGGGGACCATCCGTCCGTCCTTCCGCCAGCCAGCCGTAAGCTTGTTCTCACTGTTGTGTGAGTGGGAGGGACAGAGAGAGAGACAGCGAGCAAGAAAGGGTGAGAGAGACAGAGAGAGGGAGAGAGAGATAGAGAGAGGGAGAGAGAGAGAGATGGAGAGAGGGAGAGAGAGAGGGATAGAGGGAGAGATGGAGAGAGGGAGGGAGAGAGAGATAGAGGGAGAGAGAGAGAGAGACGTGATGGTGACTGAATGAGTCAGCAGAGCCTGTATCAGTGTTCTATTAAACCCTGTGCATGTGTGTGTGTGTGTGTGTGTGTGTGTGTGAGCGCCTGTTTGGAGGTGTGTCTGTTTAAAAGCGGCAGTTTCTCCACAGAGTGACACAGCGCAGCACAGAGGCCACAGGGACACGATGGGTGAGCAGCTCGTTCTCTTTCCGCTACGATGGAGCGTCTCCGCTGTCCGTTAGCAGCTTTAGCATTCATTCAGTCTGCAGTAATAGAGCATCTCTACCTGCAGGGCTCCTGTACAGATGCTAATGGCTGTGCTAATGACATCCCTGCTGTAAAGGAAATGTGCTGAGATCTGTTAGCCTGCTAGCCTGCTTCATATTCACACAGGAATTTAAAACTGAAAAGGCGCACAAGTACTGTACTGCAGTGTGGCTCTCTTGTCCTTTTTTAGCGTTGTGACTGTGAGATTCTTAAAGCAGGCACAGCAGGAAGCCCATATATGGAACTTCCTGTTGAGTGTGAGTTCTGATGTGATGTGTGTGTTTAATGGAAGTTTACATTGCACTGATTATGCACGGGGTTAAATACCTCTCTGGAGGGGGCAGCTATACTTACCCTATAACGTTCTGGGTGAAAGTCAAGCTCTCCAAACACCACACGCTGCTGGCTGAATTCCTGCCATTAACTTTATCTACCTGTGATATCTACCTGTGATAGCTACCTGTGTGCTTCTTAGAGAGTTCTGGTGGCTGTATAAAAGTAAAGCTACATGTCACTCAAAAGAGAGCCAGTTCAGACTGAATTAAACATCCTGTGGAAGTTTTATCTGAATCAAAGTGCTACGGTGTGCTTGTTTCCAGTGACACATTTCTGTAAAGTACAGTCATGGGTTCAGCTTAATATCATTGCATGTATTTAAGGTAGATATAACCTGCTTTAGACTGGGGACTGCAGATTCAAAAGGTCAACATAAGTGAGTAGGATAAAATGCTTACGGAAAAGTTTTAAACACTTTGATAGACACTAATATGTAGATGAGTTCAGAAGAATTTTATAAAGTAAACCGCTTTGTGTTTAATTTCAGGAGAAACCCCCACTCCCTAAATGTAGTGTTATTTTTTTTAAAACCTTGTTTGGATCGTTGCTTTGTTCCACTAACGTGTAGGAGAGAACAGTAAAGCAGAGAGTGCGTGGTGAATGCCTGCAGTCAGTCTCTAGTCATACTGTAACTCTGAGTCATGGATTTCCACTTGTGATGGTTTGAACACCAGTTTAAGTTTGCAACAAGTTTATGACATCAAACAAAAGCCATAATGCCCCATTGGGGCCTGCTGTAGTCTGAAAGGTTAGAACTCGCTGTTCTCTAAACTTGGAGGTCAGGTGCATTATGGTCCAGAGAGAACCGAGATCTTGTAGAGGGAAATGATGTCACTTGTGTACAAAGGCCAAGAGAAAATAAACATTTCACACAGCTCTGTTCATGTGAGAACATAGGACATTATTATAGTCCAGCTGATATTACATGTCATATTCTATAATAACACATGAGTGAAAGACTGTGAGATATATACAGTGTACTCCAGCACATTGGATTTGAAATGGATCAGTGACTATGAGGTTAATGTGCAGACTAATGTGCTTTAATTTGAGGGTTTTTACGTCCATATCGAGTGAACCGTGTAGCAATTGTAGCTATTTTTACACATAGCCCCCCCCCCCCCCCCCATTTTACGGCACCAAAAGTAATCGGACAAATTAACATAAACTTAAATAAAGTCATATTTAATATTTGGTTGCATATCCTCTGCATGCCATGACTTCCTGATGTCTGTGACCCAACAACATCAAAAGACTCTTGATATCTTATTTTCTGGTACTCGTACAAGCGATACTATAACCTCTCTGCATTTGAATGGATCTCTATGGGAATTGGGGAGTGGGTCTAGATTAAGCTGGTAAATTACATGGGAATAGTATGGATCACATGGTTGGCTAAATGGCTGTAAGTCATAAAGGGTTTAAGGTATCAAACAAGCCTCAAACTATCACTCTGCTGCCAGATATGCAGTGGATATGGGTTATTTTCCCATAGTTCAATAGGCAGCGCATGGGTCTGTGTGCGTCTGGCGTGGGCAGCCATGCACAAAATGAGTTGGCACTCACTGTTGCTAGGCAGCCAGCTTCTATAGTGGCTGTGTTGGCTTACGTATCTATGTCACCGACCAACAAAACTGTTTCTTCTGCTTCAGATAACTCTGCGTATCGTTATGATTTTTATTATTTGATTTTTATCAAGATAGACATCTGAGATCTGTGAGCCTCCCACACATCCCAGAGAGAGCACTAAAGGCAGAAGTGTATGAAACTCTACACACATGTGTAATGCAGTTACACTGAGTATGAAACTCTACACACGTGTGTAATGCAGTTACACTGAGTATGAAACTCTACACACGTGTGTAATGCAGTTACACTGAGTATGAAACTCTACACACGTGTGTAATGCAGTTACACTGAGTATGAAACTCTACACACGTGTGTAATGCAGTTACACTGAGTATGAAACTCTACACATGTGTGTAATGCAGTTACACTGAGTATGAAACTCTACACACGTGTGTAATGCAGTTACACTGAGTATGAAACTCTACACACGTGTGTAATGCAGTTACACTGAGTATGAAACTACACACGTGTGTAATGCAGTTACACTGAGTATGAAACTCTACACATGTGTGTAATGCAGTTACACTGAGTATGAAACACTGAGTTTTAGATCCTGTTTTACACACCTTGGTGTCCCTGCATGCCAACACATGCCCACTGCGTTTCCATGCCAACGCATGCCCACTGCGTCTCCATGCCAACGCATGCCCACTGCATCTCCATGTTAACGCATGCCCACTGTGTCTCCATGCCAACGCATTCCCACTGCATTGCCTGCTTTTCTCCAAGACACTGGAATTTTTACATGCGTCTCTAAAAGTTCACTGATATATCCCCTGACTGACAGGGGCCCTCAAAAACCTGCTATAACTGCTGGGGTGGCCTGGGGTGGAGGGGCCCAATGTGAGATCTTTTAATGGGGCCCAAAATCCCAGCTGATGCCCCTGGTAGCAGTATTAGCAATAGCAATGTTAGCAGTAACAGTAGCCTAATTAGTAGTAGCAGTAGCAATATTAGCTGCAGCCTTAATATCAGTAGCAATGTTAGCAGTAACAGTAATTAGTAGTAGTAGCAGTAGCAATATTAGCTGTAGCAGTAATATCAGTAGCAATGTTAGCAGTAATGAATTAGTAGTAGTAGCAGTAGCAATATTAGCCGTAGCAATATTAGCACTAGCAATGTTAGCAGTAATAGTAGTAGTCGTAGTAGTAGTATGACTAGTTTTATATTTCCCTGGTTTTTATTTTTCTATGGGGCATGCTGTGTGTGGATGAGAGGTGTTAACCAAAACGGGGTTCCCCCGTCAGTCTCTCCTGCCACGCTAACCCCACCACCAGTCTCTGGAAATTCCAGCACTGGGTCAGTAAATCTAGCTTCTTACAGCTTATTTGGGTTTCATTGTGTTGGAGTTTAGCACAGTGGTGCTAATGAAGCTAACCTTTCCATAGTCAGTTCATTTCTATCAGTAGCCATTTGATGCACACTCCTTTCAGACCTCGACACTCAACAGTGAGGTACACATAACTGTGGTCAGCTTTTAACATATTAAAATAGAATTTTTTTCTGGACTGAAAATCATACTGTTTAATACTTGTGCCTGAAAACAAGAAATGTGTACATTTACTAATAATAAAAGTGTTTGCGATAGAACAGCTACTCATTTCTGAGAATAATCATCAGTCTGTTCTGCAGCAGCAAACAAACCTGGACCAGGAATTGTTTCTGACTGAAAAATAAAAAGTAAAGGCATTTCCATTCTCATTCAGTAATGCTTCTGTGAAGCAGTGTTGAGGCTATACTCAAAAACCGTCCTGTTGCGAGACTGTAGGGTAATTGTATTGGAAACACGTGTAATCCAGTAAAGCGGTAGAATTGGGAGTTAATGCGCATTTGAAAAGTTGTGCCAGAGGACCACCAACAGGGGGAGCCACTGACAAAGAAATAGGGAGTTTAGGAACACGGAAAACCCCACAAAGTCAGACTGCGTAGTTTAACCGCAGTTTGTCGTCACTGCCCGTGTTTTATTGAAGGGGAAATTTATTTTATTTCCAAGTGTTTTTTGTTTGCAGGATTAATGTTTCCGCTATTTTAAGTGTTTGTTTTGTGTTTTATTAGTAACAATTGTGGCGCGTGTAAGTTATGCGACTATGACAGAATGCTGGTGTGTAACTCGTGTGTATACAGTAAGTACAGAAGTGTAATTAATCCAAGCTTTATGAATACAGTTTTAAACCAAGCATTATGAATACACAGGACGTGTTATTTAGTGTTATCTTTTCAAATGTTAGTTTAGAATTCTGTTTTCTGAAAATGGATTTTGTAAGTGATTCTATATCATTTTTAGTAGTATGAATTACATTCCTGAAACATTTAGATGATTTAATGGTACATGTGTTTCATTTAAATGTACATGATTTAATATATTTTATATTTTAAGTTATAAGAATGTCTGTTGGGTAAATATATAGTTAATATACAAAACAGATTTATCAAATGCTGTCTGTTTAATAATTTTTTTTGCATGCAGAAGTTTTCATTTAAGAAAGTTGTTTTAAACACATTTGGAAACCTTTCTCATTTGAAAGTTACATTTCATACACCGTCAAAAAGTTTTCAACTATGAAATGGAATTGTGAACAGTTTTTAGTTGAATGTAGGCGTCAGCGATCTGACACCGTAATGGTGAATATAAAATATTAAAATGTTAAAATATTTATGAAATTTTAAAACCATGTATAATTTGTAAATCTGGGCCACTTTAATACTATGCATTTACTGTAGTATACAAATAAATACATCTTATATTAAATTTTAAATAGCCATTTATGTGATTAAATTAATTTTATGAGTGACGTTAAGCTTGACATCAGCATGCTAGCTATCTCTAGCTATGAGTGATGTGGGGTGCACTCGTGTTTATTTCTACAACATTGACAATATGCTTTTAAACTTTTTCAGTGTTCAAAGCTTAAATGTTTTAGGTTGCACGTAAAATTGTACAAGATATTTTTGCTGGATATTGTATTGCATTGTCACTTGACATATTGAATGGCAGCCACACTGTTTTTGGTTATTTTATAGTCATTGGATGATTAGGAAAGGTTAGGCTTGTCGTGTGCAAGCTAGGCCTCATCAATGCATACTTCTGCAAGATGCAAAACACGCACATTTACGGCTCGACAAACAGATACAAATAATTTTGACTCAGTGGGTGGAATAATGACACAAATATGTGAGGGTGTTTGTCTGAACAAACGAGGGATTAAATGTCAGGGTGCAAAGCTTCCTGAGCGATCGGGGAGCTGCTGATAATGACTGAGTGTCTAAACTCTGACCTTTGTGGCTTCTGTGCAGAGGAATATGTTCATTTATTCTTGCAGCCTTACTGCACACATGAGCTCTGTCAGACTGTGCTAACATTCTGAGTTTGTGTGGTTAAGATTCAGCAGCACAGCTTAAGGACATTGAAATATCTATTTTGATGATCGGGACACTGTGCTGTGGGAGGTGAGAGAGAGAGAAATATGATGCATATTCACAGAATATATTAATGCCCCTATTGCCGAGTTTTAATCAAAATATTTCTGTTACCTTGAATTATAAACAGCAGGAAGCAAGCAAGCTTAAAAAGACACAGTTAACTGAGCTAGATCGACCACCGTGCTCCTTAAGAAAACTATTTCATTTTAAATACCGATGTTGACAGCGTTGCTGTTACTGCCGTATCCATCCCAGGGTTCCCAAATAAACACCCTTCCTCTCTGACCACCACTAACTAACCACCCGTCCTCTCTGACCACCACTAACTAAACACCCTTCCTCTCTGACCACCACTAACTAAACACCCTTCCTCTCTGACCACCACTAACTAAACACCCTTCCTCTCTGACCACCACTAACTAAACACCCTTCCTCTCTGACCACCACTAACTAAACACCCTTCCTCTCTGACCACCACTAACTAAACACCCTTCCTCTCTGACCACCACTAACTAACCACCCGTCCTCTCTGACCACCACTAACTAAACACCCTTCCTCTCTGACCACCACTAACTAAACACCCTTCCTCTCTGACCACCACTAACTAAACACCCTTCCTCTCTGACCACCATGGCATTTAAGCCCATTTAAAATGCATCTCCACTAAAAATACACACATTTCTCACTCTCAAAAAACCAAAATGTATCGTTCAATACCTGTCTGTGTTTTTAAATTTAATGACCTCCCGTGGTTATCATCGTATTGTGACCCTTATAGCTTTGTGCAGTGTGGTACATCGTATTGTGACCCTTATAGCTTTGTGCAGTGTGGTACATCGTATTGTGACCCTTATAGCTTTGTGCAGTGGTACATCGTATTGTGACCCTTATAGCTTTGTGCAGTGGTAGCCTGCATTGTATTGTGACCCTTATAGCTTTGTGCAGTGGTACATCGTATTGTGACCCTTATAGCTTTGTGCAGTGGTACATCGTACCAGCCTGGTTCTATTAAATTTAATGTGACTATTTTAACACGACTATTCATTTCTAACATGACATCGTTGAAGCGCTCACCCCGTAAATTCTTTCTTTTGTGGTTTTAAATTGAATTTTGAATATGAACTATAGACGCATTTGACAGAAGTATCACACTGAAGTCATATCAAATGAAAACGATCTGAAAACAGCACAGCAAACGCAGAACTGAGACAAAGTGAAACCTGTGAATCTGACTCTCCGTAAATATTCACCGAGCCTCTGTGTCGGCCTGAAACTCATATTCACTGAGCCTCTGTGTCGGCCTGAAACTCATATTCACTGAGCCTCTGTGTGTCGCCCGAAACTCCATATTCACGAGCCTCTCTGTCGGCCTGAAACTCAATATTTAATCTCAGTTATTAATATCTCCAAAAATGCCAGAAAGAACTGCAGCAGAAGAGAGGGCTGTGGCCATGTCTTATCTTTTTATGATTAGACTCACTGGTCCATTCACATTTTAAAGCACAGTACCAGTGACTAAGGCTCATAGTCCATTTAGCTTTCGAGGGGAAACCTGTGTGAGACTCCCTGCATTTATATGGTAAATTTTACCTCATAGATTTTGTTAAAATAGTGTTTACACTTTGGTGTCAACCTCCATGATAGAGTTTTTTGTGATAAACGGTAGTGTAATAAATGTCTAGTGTTGATGCTATAGCATACCCCTTCACCCACATCTCTTCAGTAATGGGTCTGTTATACAGAGCCATAAACAATGTATAGAATATACATACATATATAATATGTCTAGAATATTATGGAATGGATTCAATCAACATTTCTCCTTAATTTTTACTCACAATTAAAGGCAAATTAAACTTTATTTATTTTATTTTGTATTGCAAGTTCAGTTTGGTCATTCCTAAAGTAGTTTCTGGCTTTTATTGGTAAGTCACGGGCAAATGTTTTAATCATTTGGCTTTAGGCAAGCGAGTGCTTCTCTTGTCGTTTAGAAAAGGGGATTGAGAACTGTTCAATTCTGTTTGTATATTATGACACATCTGACACATTCTCCTACAATGTTTAAAATCTCAATTTTAATTTTTTTTCTTTAAATTCTGCCAGACAATATAATTATTGTAATTTAACTTTAATTGCAGTACAGGCTACATCCTATTTTGACTGAAACATGTCAGAAACTTTCCATCTGAAATATGAAAGGAATGAATATGAGACTGGGTTTCTAGTGATGAAATTTCAATATTACTAAGGTTTCAATAGCGAATAGTAACTGCGCCCACAATAGACAGTGCCGCCGTTTTACAAATGCACTTGCGCTGGTGTGTGTATGAAGGTATATTTCTGGTGTATTTTTCTCATACCACGTTGTTCCTACAGTAAATAATTACTAATAATTACCACAATTGATAAAAAATTAGACAGAATAAGACACGAAAAACAAAGCATTTGCCTGCAGGAAGCTGGGAGCCAGGATGTGCGTGGGTTTGAATGCACAGATGGTACTATGGCACTGCGCATATACGTAAATGTACATGCAAACAGCACTATAGCACTGCACATGTAAATGTCAGACATGCCTCAATCTCTTTTGAAAACATCACTCAGCTTGGCTCTTCAGACAGTTAGTTTCAGTCTGTACAGGGAACTGAAGAAAATATTTATTTTTCAATACTTTATTATCTGCAGCTGTTTTAACTGATGTCTGCTTTGCAAAGCACCTTAAAACTCATCGTTACTGTTCCACCAGTCCAAGGCTCTGATCTCTGAGCTTAAGTCTGGGAGATATTGTTTTCAATATGTATTTGCACTTATCATGTTAATTATTTCTTCTAGAAATGTTTTCAATTTAAAATTTTATTTTATTTATTTATTTATTTCATTTTTTTAAATCAAACTATTGTAATATACAGTTGAAGTCAGAAGTTTACATACACTCAGGTTGAAGTCATTAAAACTCATTTTAACCACTCGACAGATTTCATATTAGCAAACTATAGTGTTGGCAAGTCAGTTAGGACATCTACTTTGTGCATGACACAAGTCATTTTTCCAACAATTGTATAGACAGATTATTTCACTTTTAATTCACTATATCACAATTCCAGTGGGTCAGAAGTTTCCATACAGTAAATTGACTGGGCCTTTAAACAGCTTGGAAAATTCCAGAAAATTATGTCATGGCTTCAGAAACTTCTGATAGGCTAATTAACATTATTTGAGTCAATTGGAGGTGTACCTGTGGATGTATTTTAAGGCCTACCTTCAAACTCAGTGCCTCTTTTCTTGACATCATGGGAAAATCTAAAGAAATCAGCAAGAAAATTGTGGACCTCTACAAGTCTGGTTCATCCTTGGGAGCAATTGCCAAACGCCTGAAGGTACCACGTTCGTCTATATAAACAATAGTATGCAAGTATAAACACCATGGAACCATGCAGCCGTCATACCGCTCAGGAAGGAGACGCATTCCGTCTCCTAGAGATGAACTTGCTTTGGCGCGAAAAGTGCAAATCAATCTCAGAACAACAGCAAAGGTCCTTGTGAAGATGCTGGAGGGAACAGGTACAAAAGTATCTATATCCACAGTAAAACGAGTCCTATATCGACATAACCTGAAAGGCGGCTCAGCAAGGAAGAAGCCACTACTCCAAAACCGCCATAAAAAAGCCAGACTACAGTTTGCAACTGCACATAGGGAAACATATCTTACTTTTTGGAGAAATGTCTTCTGGTCTGGTGAAACAAAAATTGAACTGTTTGGCCATAATGACCATGTTATGTTTGGAGGAAAAAGTGTGAGGCTTGCAAGCCGAAGAACACCATCCCAACCGTGAAGCACGTGGTGGCAGCATAATTTTGTGGGGGTGCTTTGCTGCAGGAGGGACTGGTGCACGTCACAAAATAGATGGCATCATGAGGAAGGAAAATTATGTGGATATAAGCAACATCTCAATACATCAGCCAGGAAGTTAAAGCTTGGTCGCAAATGGCTCTTCCAAATGGACAATGACCCAAAGCATACTTCCAAAGTTGTGGCAAAATGGCTTAAGGACAACAAAGTCAAGGTATTGGAGTGACCATCACAACGTCCTGACCTCAATCCAATCGAAAATTTGTGGGCAGAACTGAAAAAGCGTGTGTGAGCAAGGAGGCCTACAAACCTGACTCAGTTACACCAGTTCTGTCAGGAGGAATGGGCCAAACTTCCAGCAACTTATTGTGAGAAGCTTGTGGAAGGCTACCCGAAACGTTTGACCCAAGTTAAACAATTTAAAGGCAATGCTACCAAATACTAACAGAGTGTATGTAAACTTCTGACCCACTGGGAATGTGATGAAAGAAATAAAAGCTGAAATAAATAATTCTCTCTACTATTATTCTGACATTTCACATTCTTAAAATAAAGTTGTGATCCTAACTGACCTAAGACAGGGAATGTTTACCAGGATTAAATGTCAGGAATTGTGAAAACCTGAGTTTAAATGGATTTAGCTATGGTGTATGTATGTCCTATTGTAACTCGACACCATTGTAAATGAGCATTCTTCCTCTGATTTCTCGAGATGAAATAAAAGTTGATGATGATGAACACATTATGAGGCTTTTGCAATAATGTCTGATTAAAATGGAAAATCATCATCCGGTATTTTTCTTGAGCCTTTACTTTTTTTCTGTTTTAAATAGCTAATGCACAAATGAAGACGTTCAATGAGCATGGTCAAATGGTTATCGATTAATTATGTCGTGGATTAATGGCTGTGTTGGTCAGGGTTAGAACTTGTGGTTCCTATCTGCACTGATCGACCTGCGCGTACTTTGTGAACGTCCCTTGGGCGTTCTTCAATTATTTGAGATGTTATATTGTCTGAAAAATTGCTGTGATAAAAAATGTTGATTGGACTGGTCATTGGAAACGAACTGAAACAGCAACGGCGGTTTGTCGGTCAGAAAAGTGTGCTAGCGTAAAAGATAACAATGTCTTAACTTTGAAAAATATTACCGCGTTAACTTGTGAAATCGTCTGGCTTTAGAACGGAATTAAGACGACTTTCACAAAGGGTTTCCTTGCGGGTTGTTCAGAACGTGAATTCCTGCTCTGATCTTCAAATGTGGGAAATGCATGGAAGTTATCAGATTGCTCTGGAGATGAGTTTCAATTGATTTTGCCTAAACACATTTTACCACTGCAGTTTCAGAATGTGTCAGTTGACTGACGCACACGGTATAGCGAAACACAAGCTCACCCCCGTGCTCGCAGTCATGGGACTTAGTTATTATTTGAATTTAAAGAGGTTCCTTTTGTGCATTTTTTTATATTGAGTAAATTAGTTAAACCAGAAGAATACCTCTGTAGAAATGACATAACTATATTTATCTAATTATTATCACCTAAAGAAAAAATTCAGACCTACACTAATTCATGAAATCAAAACAATAGCCTATATGGCCGTCCTTGAATAAGAACACGAACAGTTCCATAGAAGGGTTTTAATGTGCACATGTGCAAAATGCGCGGGCATGCGTGTTTGTGTTTATATACGGGCCCATATACAGTTAAGTTGAATATTCACAGGTAATTATGAAATTAAATTCGGAGGTAGGCCTACATGTAAAAAAATAAAAAATACGTTATCATTTTACAGTTAACATTTTCTCGTGTGGGATAATAATCACTGCCAACGACAGCATTTGTTATACCTACTTTTTTAATTGCACCTGAATGTTACTGGTCACTTATACGAACGTCGAGGGCAGCAACATATTTAACATTTCTTTTTAATTAAAGTTTACATTTACAAAAAGAATGCTGTTCTTTTATCATTTCTGTCTCATTTCTGCGTTTAATTTCAACATATAGCTACCTCACAAAATGAATTACATTTGTGTTAATGTGTTACATTAATTATTTTGAATAGTTTTTTTACCTGCATATTTTACATGGCTACAAAAGCCTAAAAATACAGTGAGTTTACATGGCTTTCGGTGTACTCCTGTAATGGTTATTTTAATATATAAATACAACGTGCGATTCATTTTGAAACTTTGAGGGTTTGGCTGATAATATTACCGCTGTTGAGGGGAATTTACCTCACGAAACCGTTATTTCACAACCCACTCATTTTCGATTGGAAAGATTAACCTTTTCAGCGTCAACAAACGTTTTTTAGGTCGTAAACACGCGAGCAGTGTCTAGTTGTCTTGCGAAAACAACAAGTTTCCGACATTATCTGAAAAAGTGCCATAAAGATGAAAGTAATAGAGTACATAGTTGAGGCTAAATTATTTTTTCATGTTGAAGATTACACATAGTTTACTGACCTGTAGGTAGGCCTATAGTATATTTTAGGAAGCGTTTGTGTTGGACTAGCCTATTTTTTTGTTTGTTCTGTTTTTGTTTTTAAGCTGCCGGCCTTTTTGACAATAGCGATGGTAGGACCAATCTTACTAATATACTATATACTAATATTTTTGCATGAATAAACTTTCTCTCTCTCTTTTGCCACTCAAGTATGGTACTAGATTTAAGTAAATTTAATTCCACAATTCTTTCAAATGTTGTACCCATTTCCTCCTGTCAATAGGAACTGTGATTGCACAAATGCAAAATATCAAAGTAAAATTTACATATCAGATCCTTTGCATATGTAGGCTTTCATTGCATTTTTTCCAGTTGTTTCCAAATATCGAATCTATGAAAGATTTTTCTAAGAGAAAGATAGCCGTTTTATTTGATGTTTCTTTACCATCCAGCCAGCTATTTAAAATATTAATAAATACTATTTTCTGACAGCTGGCTACTGAATGTGCCCAGCTCTGAGTATGAGAATAACCGAGTAGCTCAGTAGAGTAGCTCAGTAGAATAGCACAGTAGAGTAGCGCAGTAGAATAACAGAGTAGAGTAGCTCAGTAGAATAGCTCAGTACAGTAGCTCAGTAGAATAGCACAGTAGAGTAGCGCAGTAGAATAACAGAGTAGATTAGCTCAGTAGAATAATAGAGTAGAGTAGCTCAGTAGAATAGCACAGTAGAATAGCTCAGTAGAATAGCTCAGTACAGTAGCTCAGTAGAATAGCACAGTAGAGTAGCTCAGTAGAATAACAGAGTAGAGTAGCTCAGTAGAATAACAGAGTAGAGTAGCTCAGTAGAATAGCACAGTAGAGTAGCTCAGTAGAATAGCACAGTAGAGTAGCTCAGTAGAATAACAGAGTAGAGTAGCTCAGTAGAATAACAGAGTAGAGTAGCTCAGTAGAATAGCACAATAGAGTAGCTCAGTGGAATAGCACAGTAGAGTAGCTCAGTAGAATAACAGAGTAGAGTAGCACAGTAGAATAACAGAGTAGAATAGCTCAGTAGAATAACACAGTAGAGTAGCTCAGTAGAATAGCTCAGTACAGTAGCTCAGTAGAATAACAGAGTAGAATAGCTCAGTAGAATAGCACAGTAGAATAGCTCAGTAGAATAACAGAGTAGAATAGCTCAGTAGAATAACACAGTAGAGTAGCTCAGTAGAATAACAGAGTAGAGTAGCTCAGTAGAATAACAGAGTAGAATAGCTCAGTAGAATAACACAGTAGAGTAGCTCAGTAGAATAGCTCAGTACAGTAGCTCAGTAGAATAACAGAGTAGAATAGCTCAGTAGAATAGCACAGTAGAGTAGCTCAGTAGAATAACAGAGTAGAGTAGCTCAGTAGAATAACAGAGTAGAGTAGCTCAGTAGAATAACAGAGTAGAATAGCTCAGTAGAATAGCTCAGTACAGTAGCTCAGTAGAATAACAGAGTAGAATAGCTCAGTAGAATAGCACAGTAGAATAGCTCAGTAGAATAGCACAGTAGAGTAGCTCAGTAGAATAGCACAGTAGAGTAGCTCAGTAGAATAACAGAGTAGAGTAGCTCAGTAGAATAACAGAGTAGAGTAGCTCAGTAGAATAGCACATTAGAGCACTTTCCAGTGTATCAGGGGAAACCTGATCTTTGACTGTTGTGAAGGTCTGGTCCCCTTCCACTCAATCACTTATGAACATACAATATAATATATGAAAAACATCCTGTATATAACTGTATATATTACTGTATATAACTGTAGTATATATAACAGAGAATGGCCCCTGAGGAAGAAGCAGTTCTATTGTTCTGTCAAAAATCAGCCAGATATTAATTTTAGTTTCTTTTTCTTATGAATAAGTATGTGTAAGTGTTTAAGAGTTTGTGAGTGTGTGAGAATGTGTGTGAGAGTGTGTGAGTGCGTGTGTGTGAGAATGTGTGTGTAAGTATGGGAGACTGTGTGTAAGTGTGTGTGAGAGTATGGGAGAGTGTGCAAGTGTGGTGGGAATGTGTGTGAGTGTGTGAGAATGTGTTTTGAGAGTGTGTGAGTGTGTGTGAGAATGTGTGTAAGTGTGGGAGAGTGTGTATAAGTGTGTGTGAGAGTATGGGAGAGTGTGCAAGTGTGGTGGGAATGTGTGTGAGTTTGTGAGAATGTGTGTGTGAGTGCGTGTGTGTGAGAATGTGTGTGTAAGTGTGGGAGAGTGTGTATAAGTGTGTGTGAGAGTATGGGAGAATGTGTAAGTGTGTGTGAGAGTATGGGAGAGTGTGTAAGTGTGGTGGGAATGTGTGTGAGTGTGCAAGTATGTGTGAGAGTGTGTGTGAGTGTGTAAAGGTATGGGAATGTGTGTGTGAGTGTGTGTAGAAGTGTGTAAATGACTGGTGTCTCTGTTTCAGGCCTATCTGACAGGCAGCTGGGGGTGGAGATGTTGTTGGGGGATGATGTCATGACAGCAGGTGACAGGTGAGTTTCACACCTGATGATTGATGTCCTGCTCTCCTGTGCCCGTCTGACCCAGACGCACTGAGCGCGCTCAGTCTCCCACGGCACGCTGTGATGGATGCTGGGACTGATTGAGCTGTCATTCAGTGGTTAGCCACGCCCACAGCTTTCACTCTGCACTGATGCATGATGCAGGACACACACACACACACACACACACACACAGACTCTCACTCACACACACACACTCACACACACACACACATATGCACAAAAAGGACTCACTCACACACAGGTCACTTTTTCGCTTACAAAGCCGTTGAAGTTATAATGGAGTGTGATGGAGTGGAGATGCCAGGTCCATATAAATCAGCTTCCTTAAGTGGACTCCATCTGTTTATCTGTTCACCTGCTAAAGGCTCCCCTGCTCTCACACACAGGATAAAGTCCTGTTCACCTGCTAAAGGCTCCCCGCTCTCACACACAGGATAAAGTCCTGTTCACCTGCTAAAGGCTCCCCGCTCTCACACACAGGATATAACTAATATAACTCCACCCTAAAACCAATATATCTCCACCTAACACCAACATATCTTCACCCTAACACCCAATATATCTCCACCTAACACCCAATATATATCCACCCTAACACCCAATATATCTCCACCCTAACACCAATATATCAGATCTCTTTGGAAAAAAGGGTTTTAGCACAATGTCTGTACACCTGTATTCTCTGTATAAAATAAAAGATCACAAAAACAAAGAAGCAATTGAAATATCGTATTAATGCAGTGTAGTACACATAATAGTTAAAGTAGTTTATAATAGTTTATAAATTTCATAATTTTTTATATTCATGTACTGTTTGATTTCTTAAATTATTTTTATTTTTGGAATACTGTGGTTCTTGCGTCATATTACATTTCTATCATTAAGTTAAAGTAGCAGTTTTGTGAAGAAAATGTATATATGTGTATCAATATATATTGAATTCTGGAAATATACGTTTGTATTTTTTCTGCAATGTTGTTTAGATGTAATTTTAAATAATCTGGTGAATGCTCATGTGATGTCATGAAAATAAAACAAATAAAACAATACATTCAATAATTCAATAAAAGTTACATTTTCTTGGTGCAGTTTGTATTACAGTGGTTTATTATTAGTGTTGTTTTACTGGTATTGAGTGTAAAATAGATTTTGAGTTTGTGTAAATTACTATTAAAGTAAAACAAAATCATACAAGTATAAAAGCGGTAACTTCTGTTCTTGTTATTTATTTCATACCTTTAGTCTCAGACAGAAAGGTGAATTACTGAAGTCTCATCATTTACTGTTCTGCAGATTATTATTATAGATAAACCTGCAGGCTTCCTTTCTGCATATTGCACTGAGTTTAAAGTCCAAACATTGTTTGCTTTATTTTTTTGTCTGTGGTCTGTTATGACCTGAGGAACGGCACCTATAAGATGAGCAGGGTTTTTTTCCATTTCCTGTTACCTTCACTGTGTACCCGTTAGCCTGTCTGTCTGTCTGTCTGTCTCTCTGTATGATAACCTGCCTGTCTGTCTGTATGATAGCCTGTTAGCCTGTCTGTCTGTTTGTCTGTCTGTATGATAACCTGTCTGTCTGTTAGCCTGTCTGTCTGTATGATAACCTGTCTGTATGATAGCCTGTCTGTATGTCTGTCTGTATGATAACCTGTCTGTCTGTTTGTCTGTCTGATAACCTGTCTGTCTGTTAGCCTGTCTGTCTGTCTCTCTGTATGGTAGCCTGTCTGTCTGTCAGTCTGTTTGTTAGCCTGTCTGTCTGTTAGCCTGTTTGTCTGTCTGTATGATAACCTGTCTGTCTGGTAGCACCCTGCTTGTGCTCAGCCTTGGAGCAGGATATTATTTTACAGAACACTTGATTGGGTTTAAAATGGAGACACTTTGCTCTTCTGTTTCAATGATTAAACATGCATACAGCTGCTTACCACTGCAGCACGACTGCCTCGCCAACATCGCTACAATTCCTGCATTCCCAATATTCTCTGTTTTTCTTACATACCAGTTGAACTAATCTCTGCTGTAATTATTTCCTTGTGAATATACAGTAATAAAGAGCAGAAAATACATATACACTAGCGCGTGATATACAGTCATACCAATGACTTAATGGTAGTTGGTACGTTTCAGAGTATAAGGCTGCATCCACATTGGAGAGACATCATTAATCAGCTCTGATCAATGATCTGACAGGTTGATATAGTGTCTGTGCCATAAATAATTCATGACACTGTCTGTCAGCAGTAATTGTCCTGGTAACAGATTGTTTCCTTCTTGTGAGTGATGTACTTTTATTTTTCAGTCCGTTTGTTTTAAAAGCAGCTGAGAGCTTCCAGGACCTGCCCTCAGAGTCATGTGATTAATGTGTTGTATTTTAAAACCTGCATGTGCACATCAATGTTTTTAATCCTGCAAAAACACTCAAATCATACTCTCCACATCTGGTCCTTCAGGTGACCTGCTTATATTATATATATATATATATATATAGGTATATATATACAGTATATGTATGAAACAGAAGTGAAACAGCCATGGCTGTTATGTTTAAATGATCTGTGTAATCTGTGTATGCTTGAACTTCATCTAACAGTTAGTATTTCCAGTGGCATAAATTTATTATATATTTAGGGTCTTTAATGGTTTGTTTATTGATGGTGTTCCTGCTTCTGAGAGAGAATTAACTCCTATTAAGATTATTAATCTTCTGTGACCTGTCTGCGCTGCTATTCAAAACAGCCCATACTAATCTTTATTCTTTATTTGCACGTCCTTGCTTCCTCTATAGAGTTCCGCAGAGTCTTTCACTGACCAGGATTTTTGGGGTACCTTCTGTTCATGGGGGCGTGGGTGGGATACTAAATCCATCTTTGTCCTTATGAAAAAGTTATAAATTGAATTGAAGACAAATGCAGGTTTTTAATGTAGGCCAAAATCTAGTATTGTATAAAATATAGCACATTAATGATTGACAGGCCTGACCATGCCATGTGTTAAGTGTACATCATATAATATTACAAAATCATACACAGGGCCTCTATATAAAATCATACACAGAGCCACTATATAAAATCATACACATGGCCTCTATATAAAATCATACACAGGGCCACTATATAAAATCATACACAGAGCCACTGTGGGGGATTCAGCCACAGAGCTAAATAGCACTTTATATGGTTCAGTGAGGTTGGGCTTATGGGTCACACTTTACAGTGTGAGCTTATGGGTCAGGTAAAACTCACCTTTACAGTGTGAGCTTATGGGTCAGGTAAAACTCACCTTTACAGAGTGAGCTTATGGGTAAGGTAAAACTCACATTTACAGTGTGAGCTTATGGGTCAGGTAAAACTCACCTTTACAGTGTGAGCTTATGGGTCAGGTAAAACTCACATTTACAGTGTGAGCTTATGGGTCAGGTAAAACTCACCTTTACAGTGTGAGCTTATGGGTAAGGTAAAACTCACCTTTACAGTGTGAGCTTATGGGTCAGGTAAAACTCACCTTTACAGTGTGAGCTATGGGTAAGGTAAAACTCACCTTTACAGTGTGAGCTTATGGGTCAGGTAAAACTCACCTTTACAGTGTGAGCTTATGGGTCAGGTAAAACTCACCTTTACAGTGTGAGCTTATGGGTGAGGTAAAACTCACCTTTACAGAGTGAGCTTATGGGTCAGGTAAAACTCACCTTTACAGTGTGAGCTTATGGGTCAGGTAAAACTCACCTTTACAGTGTGAGCTTATGGGTCAGGTAAAACTCACCTTTACAGTGGTGAGCTTATGGGTCAGGGTAAAAACTCACCTTTACAGTGTGAGCTTATGGGTCTGGTAAAACTCACATTTACAGTGTGGGTTTATGGGTCAGGTAAAACTCACATTTACAGTGTGGGTTTATGGGTCAGGTAAAACTCACCTTTACAGTGTGAGCTTATGGGTCAGGTAAAACTCACCTTTACAGTGTGAGCTTATGGGTCAGGTAAAACTCACATTTACAGTGTGAGCTTATGGGTAAGGTAAAACTCACCTTTACAGTGTGGCTTATGGGTCAGGTAAAACTCACCTTTACAGTGTGAGCTTATGGGTCAGGTAAAACTCACATTTACAGTGTGAGCTATGGGTCTGGTAAAACTCACATTTACAGTGTGGGTTTATGGGTCAGGTAAAACTCACCTTTACAGTGTGAGCTTATGGGTCAGGTAAAACTCACCTTTACAGTGTGAGCTTATGGGTCAGGTTAAAACTCACCTTTACAGTGTGAGCTTATGGGTCAGGTAAAACTCACCTTTACAGTGTGAGCTTATGGGTCAGGTAAAACTCACCTTTACAGTGTGAGCTTATGGGTCAGGTAAAACTCACCTTTACAGTGTGAGCTTATGGGTAAGGTAAAATTCACCTTTAAAGTGTGGGCTTATGGGTAAGGTAAAATTCACCTTTATAGTGTGAGTTTATCCCTCAGTTTATCCCTCAGGGAACTGTTCTTTTTTCTGTACAGTATAGAGTGTTTCAAGGCAGTTTTGTATTGTAAATGTTCTCTGGGCTGAATTCACTCCGAGTAGCAGCTCAATAGCAGATGCTTGCAAACATGCTCATGCTTGAAAGCAGAATTCTGGAAAACTGGTGACAATGAGATGTTCTTTTAGAACAGCTAGTAATCAGCAGAACATTTATTGGTGTGTAAAACAGGGTGAGTGTAAAACAGGGTGTGTGTAAAACGGGTGTGTAAAACAGGGTGTGTGTAGAACGGGTGTGTAAAACAGGGTGTGTGTAAAACGGGTGTGTAAAACAGGGGTGTGTGTAAAACGGGTGTGTAAAACAGCGGTGCGTAAAACAGGGGTAAACAGAAGACTCATTCTGGGTGCGTCCCAATAGTTGAAAAATGCACCTTTCCTCCTCCACTACCACTCCTCTCCTCCTTTCCTCCTCCACTACCACCTCCTCTCCTCCGTGCCCCGGAAACGGATCTTTGTGTTTTAATCTAATCTCGCTGATTACATCTTAATTGCGTATTAATGCTTACATATTAATTAATGTCTCGACGCAAACCGCAATGTCATGTAGATTGGATACTGCAAATACTTGTACTCAAAACGTTTAGGCAGTTTTGCATATTTCCGGGTAGGAGAGGAGTGGTAGTCGGGGAGAGGTGGGGAGTGAAGAATATTGGGACGCAGCCCTGTCTGTCCCTCCCCCAATAGTCTTCAGTGACTCAGCAAAAGTACAG
>CM056379.1:116220086-116222586 GCA_029718625.1 Synaphobranchus kaupii | reverse complement strand
GTACAACACTGAGGAGGGCTACCAATCACAAGCTATGCTGCTAACACCAAGCAACACAACGCTGATGATGATTGGTGGATATATACTTCCAAGGTGCCTGCTGGGTGTGGTGACATCACGTCTGCCTCCTGTACCGACCTGATTACCCTTGAGCTGGTCGCTTCTTTAGCCACCGAGCGCCATCTGCACAGCCCAGCGCTTGATGTAAAAATGATGCAACGTCTGCAAACGTGTGTTTTACAGGACAGGCGATTCAAAACTTCAGTGAAAGAGACCTAAATAGGTCACCAAATTCCAAAGGTCTCACAGACCTCATATTTTTAAAAAACACTACAGGATTATGGTAATGTAAACATATTGCTCAGTGGTAGAGGTCTGGGTTGGGCGTGGGGGGAATTGTTTTCATCTCTTGAAAAAAAGCCATAAAAATTTTAACGTGAAGAAATGACCCACTCACTGGACCACAATAGTTTCGTCATCCAGGGAGGCAGAATGTAAAAGCTGACTGGCTTTATGCAAATCTTTTCCAATATGACTGCTATAGACTGCAGCACAAAAGGTTTTTAAAAGCAGGAATAATGACAGTAACGACGCACACACGCACGCACGCACCCACGCACGCACACGCACACACACACACACACACACAGTGCATGATAAAGCAGCAGTTGTGTAGTGGTTAGTTCAGCATAGCCAGGCTGGGACCAGCTGAGAAAGCTTTGTGTAGTTCTACCCACCACAAACCTGCCCACCCGGGGGGTCCCTGAGGGTGTGGGGGGTCCGGTCCCAGAGGGTGGGGTCCCACATCCACAGCTGTTGGCTGAGTTATGGCTGAGTAAACCACACTCCTCTCCATGGGTCTGTGTACCACATTGGGCCTGGAGTCTCTCGGCACGAGGACGAGGCTGCGTAAAGCTGACACACTTAAGGGTGTAAAGCTGACACACTTATGGGCGTAAAGCTGACACACTTAAGGGTGTAAAGCTGACACACTTAAGGGTGTAAAGCTGACACACTTATGGGCGTAAAGCTGACACACTTGGTGTAAAGCTGACACACTTATGGGTGTAAAGCTGACACACTTAAGGGTGTAAAGTTGACACAATTAAGGGTGGAAAACTGACACACTTAAGGGCGTAAAGTTGGCACACTTAAGGGTGTAAAGCCGACGCACTTAAGGGCATAAAGCTGACACACTTAAGGATGTAATGCTGACACACTTAAGGACGTAAAGTTGGCACACTTAAGGGCGTAAAGTTGACACACTTAAGGGCGTAAAGCTGACACACTTAATGGCGTAAAGCTGACACACTTAAGGGCATAAAGTTGACACACTTAAGGGTGTAAAGTACTGGTTCAGCTGGGCACCAAAGTGTTAAAAATCTGCAGACTCTTGCCGGAGCTGTATTTAGCTATTTATGAGGTCATCTCGATAAGCGCTACGCAGTGGCTGGTTCAACTGGGGATGTGCAATTATAGTCTGGCTGTGCCAGGTCAGGGAAAGCGATATAATTTCCCCTCTCTCTCAGCACTGTCATAGAGGAGCAGGAAGAGGAGCCCCTTTTTTACAGCTCAGAAAAGCACTTAAATATTTTATATATTTCTGATGAAAAAGAAGAACTTGGCACATTGTGGTGGTTCTTTAGTATAAACAGAACATGGGCATGGGTCTATATAATTGCAAGTTTTCGCTCAAAAAATCTGCTCATTATAACTTCCAAATGTGCAAACAACTGGAACAATTAAATTGCATTTATTGTTTCTTCATGGTTCATTTTACATGGACAAAACACACGACAGACCTATGAAGAGAAACTGTGGAGATGATGTGGGACTTTATTTGCAGTCAAATGATTTAAAAACTTTTGTTAAATTTAATTTCAAGTTTATTGAGTTTCTATGTGAAAAAGCAAAAAAAAATCTCTCATATGCCCATGTGATAATACGTATATGGTTTAATGGATAAGCTATTAGGCCCTATAGAGTGGCTCAGTCCGTAAAGGCTTTCACCACGAGCGCAGGCTGGGCCCTATAGAGTGGCTCAGTCAGTAAAGGCTCTCAGTACGAGCACAGGCTGGGCCCTATAGAGTGGCTCAGTCAGTAAAGGCTCTCAGTACGAGTGCAGGCTGGGCCCTATAGAGTGGCTCAGTCAGTAAAGGCTCTCAGTACGAGTGCAGGCTGGGCCCTATAGAGTGACTCAGTCAGTAAAGGCTCTCAGTACGAGTGCAGGCTGGGCCCTATAGAGTGACTCAGTCAGTAAAGGCTCTCAGTACGAGCGCAGGCTGGGCCCTATAGAGTGGCTCAGTCAGTAAAGACTCACCACGAGCGTAGGCTGGGCCCTATACAGTGGCTCAGTCAGTAAAGGCTCACCACAAGCACAGGCTGGGCCCTATAGAGCGGCTCAGTCAGTAAAGACTCTCACCACGAGTGCAGGCTGGGCACTATAGAGTGACTCAGTCAGTAAAGGCTCTCAGTACGAGCGCAGGCTGGGCCCTATAGA
>CM056379.1:116155086-116215086 GCA_029718625.1 Synaphobranchus kaupii | reverse complement strand
TAAGTGGGTGTGTGTGAGAGAATGTGTAAGTGGGTGTGTGCGTGTGTGTGTGTGTGTGTGTGTAAGTGGGTGTGTGTGTAAGTGGGTGAGGCCTGGTCAGCTGATTGAGCAGCAGTGCTTTTATTTTGAATCAAATGACATCATCTGTTCCAGACTGGGCCAGAGCAGGACGTCCCCAAATAAAACTCACTCACTGCAACCCCCGAGGGACCCACCCCCACGAGGGACTCGCCCCCACGAGGGACCCACCTACAGCGTATCCAACACTGAGCCAAACCTGGATCTTAAACCCCCTGAGTCTCTGCTTCTACTGCCCGACCTGGCAAACTGCTCTACACGGACAAACTCTGTGGGGAAAAAACCACACTTCCTGATACCTTAGCCAATTTCCATCTTCAATATTCCCCAAAAGAACACTCGTAAAAGCCAGAGAGTCAGAGGATCAATCAGAGCAAACAGGACATAAAACAAGGAGAGACAGGGGGACAGACTCCACAGGCCTCGGCTGTCTACACTGGTGGTACCTATCTGCCCAAAGTACTGCCCCTGTCATCCTGAGTACTGCCTCTGACTGCCCCGAGTACTGTCTGACTGCCCAGAGTACTACCCCTATCTGCCCAAAGTACTGCCCCTGTCATCTTGAGTACTGCCCCAATCTGCCCCGAGTACTGCCTCTGACTGCCCCGAGTACTGCCTCTGACTGCCCCGAGTACTGCCCCTATCTGCCCAGAATACTGTTGCTGAGCTCAGAGCACTAGCTTGGCCTAAATTCACTTTGTCTGGCATGATATAATCCCCCCCAGTCCTGCTCAGAGGCACACAGCCTGTTCCAGGCGACTCCTACTGCAGGCCTGCTCAGAGGCACACAGCCTGTTCCACGCGACTCCTACTGCAGTCCTGCTCAGAGGCACACAGCCTGTTCCAGGCGACTCCTACTGCAGGCCTGCTCAGAGGCACACAGCCTGTTCCAGGCGACTCCTCTACTGCAGGCCTGCTCAGAGGCACACAGCCTGTTCCAGGCGACTCCTACTGCAGGCCTGCTCAGAGGCACACAGCCTGTTCCAGGCGACTCCTCTACTGCAGGCCTGCTCAGAGGCACACAGCCTGTTCCAGGCGACTCCTACTGCAGTCCTGCTCAGAGGCACACAGCCTGTTCCAGGCGACTCCTCTACTGCAGGCCTGCTCAGAGGCACACAGCCTGTTCCAGGCGACTCCTACTGCAGTCCTGCTCAGAGGCACATAGCCTGTTCCAGGCGACTCCTACTGCAGGCCTGCTCAGAGGCACACAGCCTGTTCCAGGCGACTCCTCTACTGCAGGCCTGATGCTGTTACAGAGCCCCCCTGGCTGCTACGCCACTCACCCAAATCTTTTTGGTTAGACCCACTTTTTCCATCCTTCGCTCACATGGAGAAGGGCTGTATTTTGGCAGCACAGGCACAGGGAGAAGTGAGCGGGGCCTGCTGCACGTGATGTGGGCGTGGCTTTGGCCCCATGCTAAACAGCTGATAAAAACATGAGCAGTGCTGCCATTCCATTCAGTAACACTGCTGCCAAAAAACCACACACACAGCCCTACGGCCAATCATCCGTCAGCACTGAGGAAACGTACACACACACAGCCCTACGGCCAATCATCCGTCAGCACTGAGGAAACGTACACACACACAGCCCTACGGCCAATCATCCGTCAGCACTGAGGAAACGTGCACACACACAGCCCTACGGCCAATCACCCGTTAGCACTGAGGAAACGTACACACACACACACACACACACACACACACACACACACACACACACACACACACACACACACACACACACACACACACACACACACACACACACACACACACACACACACACACACACACACACACACACACACACACACACACACACACACACACACACACAGTGCTTGGTCAGTACTGCCCTGGCTGCTGCTGATGCAATGTGTGGTAAGTCACTGAACTGGACAGCTGCCAACTCCCTGCCTGCTAGGAATGAGTGAGGTCGTGCCAGACCTGCTAACACAGAATCACCTCAGACCTGCTAACACAGCAGCCTGCTAACAGAATCACCTCAGGCCTGCTAACACAGCAGCCTGCTAACAGAATCACCTCAGACCTGCTAACACAACAGCCTGCTAACAGAATCACCTCAGGCCTGCTAACACAGCAGCCTGCTAACAGAATCACCTCAGACCTGCTAACACAGCAGCCTGCTAACAGAATCACCTCAGGCCTGCTAACACAGCTAGCCTGCTAACAGAATCACCTCAGACCTGCTAACACAGCAGCCTGCTAACAGAATCACCTCAGGCCTGCTAACACAGCAGCCTGCTAACAGAATCACCTCAGACCTGCTAACACAGCAGCCTGCTAACAGAATCACCTCAGACCTGCTAACACAGCAGCCTTCTAACAGAATCACCTCAGACCTGCTAACACAGCAGCCTGCTAACATAATCACCTCAAACCTGCTAACACAGCTAGCTTGCTAACAAAATCACCTCAGGCCTGCTAACACAGCAGCCTGCTAACAGAATCACCTCTGGCCAGCTAACAGAATCATCTCAGACCTGCTAACACAGCAGCCTGCTAACAGAATCACCTCAGGCCTGCTAACACAGCTAGCCTGCTAACAGAATCACCTCAGGCCAGCTAACACAGCAGCCTGCTAACAGAATCACCTCAGACCTGCTAACACAGCAGCCTGCTAACAGAATCACCTCAGACCTGCTAACACAGCAGCCTGCTAACAGAATCACCTCAGGCCTGCTAACACAGCTAGCCTGCTAACAGAATCACCTCAGGCCTGCTAACACAGCTAGCCTGCTAACAGAATCACCTCAGGCCAGCTAACACAGCAGCCTGCTAACAGAATCACCTCAGGCCTGCTGACACAGCAGCCTGCTAACAGAATCACCTCAGGCCAGCTAACAGAATTACCTCAGGCCTGCTAACACAGTGGCCTGCTAACATTACCTCAGGCCTGCTAACACAGGATCAGTTTAACACACCGAGTAGTGGAAGCCCAAGGGGTCCCCAGAAGAGCTCATGGGACAAAATCCTGCAGCCTAGCAACCAACATCATCACAACAAGGCCATCAGAACACAGTGAACCTCCGTTAGTTACACTCTTTGTAGCATCAGGCTTTCATTCAAATTGATACCACAGCTTTCAAACACATGTTATGAAACATTATGGGGAACATTATGTTTTTTGTCAGGGTTGAATGTGTGTTTGGCAGATTTATTCAACCTTTTGAAGCAAAGCAGGGATAGAAGGGAAAGTGTGGTTTAGACAGAGACGGGACAGAAGGGAAAGTGTGGTTTAGAGCGAGAAGGGACAGAAGGGAAAGTGTGGTTTAGAGAGAGAGACGGGACAGACGGGAAAGTGTGGTTTAGAGAGAGACGGGACAGAAGGGAAAGTGTGGTTTAGAGAGAGACGGGACAGAAGGGAAAGTGTGGTTTAGAGAGAGACGGGACAGACGGGAAAGTGTGGTTTAGACAGAGACGGGAAAGTGTGGTTTAGAGAGAGACGGGACAGACGGGAAAGTGTGGTTTAGACAGAGACGGGAAAGTGTGGTTTAGACAGAGACGGGAAAGTGTGGTTTAGAGCGAGAAGGGACAGAAGGGAAAGTGTGGTTTAGAGCGAGAAGGGACAGACGGGAAAGTGTGGTTTAGACAGAGACGGGACAGAAGGGAAAGTGTGGTTTAGAGAGAGAAGGGACAGACGGGAAAGTGTGGTTTAGAGAGAGACGGGACAGACGGGAAAGTGTGGTTTAGACAGAGACGGGACAGAAGGGAAAGTGTGGTTTAGAGAGAGACGGGACAGAAGGGAAAGTGTGGTTTAGAGAGAGACGGGACAGAAGGGAAAGTGTGGTTTAGAGAGAGACGGGACAGACGGGAAAGTGTGGTTTAGACAGAGACGGGACAGACGGGAAAGTGTGGTTTAGAGAGAGACGGGACAGACGGGAAAGTGTGGTTTAGAGAGAGACGGGACAGAAGGGAAAGTGTGGTTTAGAGAGAGACGGGACAGAAGGGAAAGTGTGGTTTAGAGAGAGACGGGACAGAAGGGAAAGTGTGGTTTAGAGAGAGACGGGACAGAAGGGAAAGTGTGGTTTAGAGAGAGACGGGACAGAAAGGAAAGTGTGGTTTAGAGAGAGACGGGACAGAAGGGAAAGTGTGGTTTAGACAGAGACGGGACAGAAGGGAAAGTGTGGTTTAGAGAGAGACGGGACAGAAAGGAAAGTGTGGTTTAGAGAGAGAAGGGACAGAAGGGAAAGTGTGGTTTAGAGAGAGACGGGACAGAAAAGAAAGTGTGGTTTAGAGAGAGACGGGACAGAAGGGAAAGTGTGGTTTAGACAGAGACGGGAAAGTGTGGTTTAGAGAGAGAAGGGACAGAAGGGAAAGTGTGGTTTAGACAGAGACGGGACAGAAGGGAAAGTGTGGTTTAGACAGAGACGGGACAGAAGGGAAAGTGTGGTTTAGACAGAGACGGGACAGAAGGGAAAGTGTGGTTTAGACAGAGACGGGAAAGTGTGGTTTAGAGAGAGACGGGACAGAAGGGAAAGTGTGGTTTAGAGAGAGACCGGACAGACGGGAAAGTGTGGTTTAGACAGAGACGGGAAAGTGTGGTTTAGAGAGAGACGGGACAGAAGGGAAAGTGTGGTTTAGAGAGAGACGGGACAGAAGGGAAAGTGTGGTTTAGAGAGAGACGGGACAGAAGGGAAAGTGTGGTTTAGAGAGAGACGGGACAGACGGGAAAGTGTGGTTTAGAGAGAGACGGGACAGAAGGGAAAGTGTGGTTTAGACAGAGACGGGAAAGTGTGGTTTAGAGAGAGACGGGACAGAAGGGAAAGTGTGGTTTAGACAGAGACGGGACAGAAGGGAAAGTGTGGTTTAGACAGAGACGGGACAGACGGGAAAGTGTGGTTTAGAGAGAGACGGGACAGAAGGGAAAGTGTGGTTTAGACAGAGACGGGAAAGTGTGGTTTAGAGAGAGACGGGACAGAAGGGAAAGTGTGGTTTAGAGAGAGACGGGACAGAAGGGAAAGTGTGGTTTAGAGAGAGACGGGACAGAAGGGAAAGTGTGGTTTAGACAGAGACGGGAAAGTGTGGTTTAGAGAGAGACGGGACAGAAGGGAAAGTGTGGTTTAGAGAGAGACGGGACAGAAGGGAAAGCGTGGTTTAGAGAGAGACGGGACAGAAGGGAAAGCGTGGTTTAGAGAGAGACGGGACAGAAGGGAAAGTGTGGTTTAGAGAGAGACGGGACAGAAGGGAAAGTGTGGTTTAGAGAGAGACGGGACAGAAGGGAAAGCGTGGTTTAGACAGAGACGGGACAGAAGGGAAAGTGTGGTTTAGACAGAGACGGGACAGAAGGGAAAGTGTGGTTTAGACAGAGACGGGACAGAAGGGAAAATGTGGTTTAGAGAGAGACGGGACAGAAGGGAAAGTGTGGTTTAGACAGAGACGGGACAGAAGGGAAAGTGTGGTTTAGACAGAGACGGGACAGAAGGGAAAGTGTGGTTTAGAGAGAGACGGGACAGAAGGGAAAGTGTGGTTTAGAGAGAGACGGGACAGAAGCACCAATAAAAGATCTGAAAAAAGCTGTCTGATGATTTAGTCAGAAAGGGCAATATTTTATTATTAATAGTAATAACAACAATAACAATAATAATAGTCAGACGATATCCATATTACTGCTGTTATTAATCACATCTTAAATTAAAGCCTTAATTTCCCATGATGCAGTTGGAATGTTCTGGGGTAGTGCAGTCACAGTTTAGAGAGTAATAATCCAATACTGTCAGCTAAACCTAACTCACTGTGTGTGTAAGAGCTTGTACAAGTGTGTAAGGTCACTCACCATGTGTGTGTAAGTGTGTAAGGTCACTCCCCCTGTGTGTGTAAGTGTGTGTAAGGTCACTCGCCCAGTGTGTGTAAGTGTGCAAGTGTGTGTAAGGTCATATACCCTGCGTGTGTAAGTGTGTGTAAGGTCACTCACCCTGTGTGTGTTAGTGTGTGTAAGGTCACTCACCCTGTGCGTGTAAGTGTGTAAGTGTGTGTACGGTCACTCACCCTGCGTGTGTAAGTGTGTGTAAGGTCACTCACCCTGTGTGTGTTAGTGTGTGTAAGGTCACTCACAGTACGTGTGTAAGGTCAGTCACCATGCGTGTGTACATTACATTACATTATATTATAGGCATTTAGCAGACGCTCTTATCCAGAGCGACTTACACAACTTTTTTAAATTTTTATCATGTTTTACATGTGTGTAAGGTCACTCACACTGTGTGTGTGTAAGAGTGTGTAAGTGTGTGTAAGGTCACTCACCCTGCGTGTGTAAGTGTGTAAGAGCGTGTAAGGTCACTCACACTGTGTAAGTGTGTAAGGTCACTCACCCTGCATGTGTAAGAGTGTGTGTAAGGTCACTCACAGTGCGTGTGTAAGTGTTTAAGTGTGTGTGTAAGGTCAGTCACCATGCGTGTGTAAAGTCACTCACCCTGCGTGTGTAAGTGTGTGTAAGGTCACTCACACTGTGTGTAAGTGTGCAAGAGTGTGTAAGGTCACTCACTCTGTGTGTGTAAGTGTGTAAGAGTGTGTAAGGTCACTCACACTGTGTGTGTAAGCGTGTAAGAGTGTGTAAGGTCACTCACACTGCATGTGTAAGTGTGTGTAAGGTCACTCACACTGTGTGTGTAAGTGTGTAAGAGTGTGTAAGTGTGTGTAAGGTCACTCACTCTGCATGTGTAAGTGTGTAAGGTCACTCACCCTGCGTGTGTAAGTGTGTGTAAGGTCACTCACACTGTGTGTAAGTGTGCAAGAGTGTGTAAGGTCACTCACTCTGCATGTGTAAGTGTGTAAGAGTGTGTAAGGTCACTCACCCTGTGTGTGTAAGTGTGTAAGAGTGTGTAAGGTCACTCACACTGCGTGTGTAAGCGTGTAAGAGTGTGTAAGGTCACTCACACTGCAAGTGTAAGTGTGTGTAAGGTCACTCACACTGCATGTGTAAGTGTGTAAGAGTGTGTAAGTGTATGTAAGGTCACTCACACTGCGTCTGTAAGTGTGTAAGAGTGTGTAAGGTCACTCACACTGCATGTGTAAGTGTGTGTGTAAGGTCACTCACACTGCGTGTGTAAGCGTGTAAGAGTGTGTAAGGTCACTCACACTGCATGTGTAAGAGTGTGTAAGGTCACTCACACTGCATGTGTAAGTGTGTGTAAGGTCACTCACACTGCGTGTAAGCATGTAAGAGTGTGTAAGGTCACTCACACTGCATGTGTAAGAGTGTGTAAGGTCACTCACACTGCATGTGTAAGTGTGTGTAAGGTCACTCACACTGCATGTGTAAGTGTGTGTAAGGTCACTCACACTGTGTGTGTAAGGTCACTCACACTGCATGTGTAAGTGTGTGTAAGGTCACTCACACTGCATGTGTAAGAGTGTGTAAGGTCACACACTGCATGTGTAAGAGTGTGTAAGGTCACTCACACTGCGTGTGTAAGTATGTAAGTGTGTGTAAGGTCACTCACACTGCGTGTGTAAGTGTGTAAGAGTGTGTAAGGTCACTCACACTGTATGTGTAAGTGTGTAAGGTCACTCCCACTGTGTGTGTAAGTGTGTAAGAGTGTGTAAGGTCACTCCCACTGTGTGTGTAAGTGTGTAAGGTCACTCCCACTGCATGTGTAAGTGTGTAAGGTCACTCCCACTGTGTGTGTAAGGTCACTCCCACTGTGTGTGTAAGTGTGTAAGAGTGTGTAAGGTCACTCACACTGCGTGTGTAATCCTGGTTCATTTCGTCGCCGATCCGTCGCAGTTCCTGCCCCACCCACCGTTCCTCCTGCATGGCCGCCGGAGCCAATAGGACCCCCGCTCTAACGGCCTGTGCCGGCCCAATCTCTGGGGAACAGGACACAGAGCTGAGTTTAGTGGAGTGGCTTAGGGTGTGTGTGTGTGTGTGTGTGCGTGTGTGTGTGTAGCACAACAACAGCCTCACTCGTCCATATGAACACAATTACAGCACAGCTGCACTGGCCTCTGTTCTGTGTTACTGCCTGACACAGTTTGCATTAAACGTGCCTAACGCTGCCTAACTGTGTATGTTACTGCCTGACAGTTTCCACTAAACGCGCCTAACGCTGCCTAACTGTGTATGTTACTGCCTGACACAGTTTGCATTAAACGTGCCTAATGCTGCCTAACTGTGTATGTTACTGCCTGACAGTTTCCACTAAACGCGCCTAACGCTGCCTAACTGTGTATGTTACTGCCTGACACAGTTTCCACTAAACGCGCCTAACGCTGCCTAACTGTGTATGTTACTGCCTGACACAGTTTCCACTAAACGCGCCTAACGCTGCCTAACTGTGTATGTTACTGCCTGACACAGTTTCCACTAAACGCGCCTAACGCTGCCTAACTGTGTATGTTACTGCCTGACACAGTTTCCACTAAACGCGCCTAACGCTGCCTAACTGTGCTTGTTCCAATAAACTAGAGCAGAGTTCATCCTGAAGGATCTCATTTAGGATTGAAAGCCGGAACGTTCTCTGATGGCTCTGCCGTAAATAATGTTTGTTCGCACTGGAACAAGCCCTCATCTTTATCCTAATAAGCATTTATTCATACAACACACGCACACATACAGACACACTATTTTAAAACTTAATCACTGTTAGGTCAAATATCAGAATATGATCTATCTGTATAAAATGCAGGTTTGAAAGCATAATTTGTCTCACTGTTGCCCTGGTGACTGAATGAATATTGTAGAATGCACGTTTTTAATATTGTAGAATGCACGTTTTTCATGTCCGGTTATGAGTCATGTGAGAAACTCATGTAGTGTTTAACCATAGATATATCTGTGTGTTTCACAGCCATTGGAATGAGCTGCTACCAAGGGGCCAAGACTGGGCTTTCGTTCTGAAGCTCACTTCCTGGTGCTGTTGCTCACTAGCGCCACTGCGGTTGGCTCCAGTATAGGTCTTTCCCCATGTAAGTCAATGGCAGCAATGTGGTCAAATTACTCAGTCAATAAATTTTTTACACAAAAAAATGTAATTGCAATAGGTGCCTTTCCTTCATCTAATGCCTCTGCATGTGCTGATTTTTAAAAATATTGTGTCGTTTGGACAGGGTATTAACATTTGTTCAGGACCAATCAGAGGGACAGGTTGAGTCCTGGGATCACTGGCATAGATAGGTTCTATATGGTTCTCACTGCCAGGACCAATCAGAGGGACAGGTTGAGTCCTCTTCGGCTCCACGGAGCAGGCGCAGTTTGTACAAACGGGCGGTGAAAAAGACTTCCGAGCTTCAATTCAGTTTTTACGAGGCCGTGAAAAGGCAATGGGTGACGTCACAGTGGCTTTGTCCATATTTTTATACAGTCTATGGCTGCTACACGCTTTGCTCATTTGGTGTATTTACAGTGCACCGCTAAACCCCAGCACAGCAGGTGACCAAAAACCCATCAAATCTGGGAAAAGAGGGCCTTTAGATAAGGAAATGCATGAGTGCTCTGCCACATGAACCCACGTTTCTCTCAGAAATGCAACATGTGTGCTATGTGGCAAACGCTGAATACCGAGAGCAGATTCCCAGCTCTGGAACTTCTCCGTACCGAACAACAACAAAAGCACATGGGACGCTCTGACGCAGTGCCAAGGATGAACAACATTTTCAATCATTTTCAACAGCCAGAATCTGCACTCTGCTTTCAATATGAATTTAGCGTGATCCGAACGGACTTGGACCTGATAATTTTTTACTTAGATTTGGACTACCATGAAGTTATTTGGACTTGCAGCATCAGATAAGACTTGGTTATGTGTGTCTAACGTTGCTATAAATTAATATGTGACATTAAAAGTAAATGATTTAAATTCTACATTATTACATCGCAGTGGATCATGTTCAATATGGTATCTTCCCTGATCAACCTTTCACAACGCATCCGCATCAGTGACGTCGGACGTTTGATCAGTCTCACGGCCCACGTGAAAGGTGAATTTCGTTCACGCAAAATGTTTTTTCCTAGATTAACAAAATTTGCTTTTGCAAGTTATGCCATTCATGATGGAGAAAGAACATCAGCACAACGTACCTTCTGCAAGCGTAAAATTGAGGATAAACGTGGAACGACGTCAAATTTTGTGAGGCACCTGGTCCACATAGCCTACATCCTGACAGGTAGGCCAAATCTGTTTGGACTGAACTAATGTGACCTCGCCACACAAGTTATCCAAACAGCAGCAGCAGCACGTAACCTGCTAATCCAGTTAATTTTGATTTATTCATCTGCTCGTATTGCTAAATTTTAACCGGTCAGCTCCCTAGCAAGCGTTTCAGCTATAGTAGGCACGGCAACCAAAGTTTTAAAGCTATTCCCGGTAGTCAATATTAAAAATATGAGTTCAGCAACAGCCTACAATACACGTGAGGTGGACAAAAATAGTCCTTAACTTGCATGGGGGCCAATGTTTCAGAATCCGATGAGTCTAAATAATCTAAATAATCCTCAGGAAAGGCTGGTTGTTTTCAGTCCTATTGAGTGCTGGAGAAACAGACACGCATTTTAAAGCGGCAAAAATAGTCAATAAATCACATTCTCAACTCAATTGTCTGTTTTCCTTTGAGTTTACGCACTCATTTCTAGCATTCTGTTGCATAATACCTACACATCGCTATATACAGTGACTTTAACTGCATGGTCTACACTGTTGAACTAGTTTATCCTTTTCCTCTCATATTTATAAAATAATAAACAATGATTAGATATTATATAAGTTCCCGCTGTCTTTTTGTGTTTTGATGAAAGATTCTCATGAACTTTTGCAAGTAAAACTTGTATATTTGTGCTTAATTACACACACATACCCCTCACACTGACCGCATTACCCAATCCAGTTATTAAATACAAAGATATAATTTGGATTCAGTGCTCCTTTCTGTTCTTTTGAACAGAAATTTTCAAATTAGAATTTTACATCATTGAGCACAAGAGCACTGATTCACAGTCATCCGTCTGTACTTCCCAGCTCTCCCACAATTCCTAGCGGCGCAAAAGCTTGCAATGGAGTGAAAGCACTTGGCTCCAGCTCTGCTTCAGCTGAAATGAACAAAGTTGAGAAATGAAAGACGTGGCTGTGTTTGGGGGGTTCGGATGTGTTGGGGGGTGTGGATGTGTTGGGGGGATGCGGCTGTGTTTGGGGAGGGTTTGGCTGTGTTGGGGGTGGTTTGGCTGTGTTAACATATTTAAAAGCACAAGGTTTTAAGTTTTAGTTTATGAACAGCGTGCAAAAGGAGAGGATCTATTAAAGAGACAGACAGTAGAAAAGAAACTAATTAGGCTACAGATTATGGTGGCAAAGTAGAGAGTGATTAGAGTATGGCATGCTCAACTCACCACTCCAAAAACATTATTTGGTGGTCGGTTCGGAAATATACAATCGAGAAGTAGCACTGTTGAATGTATTTTTGCATTTTATTGGCTGCATACTAAATAAATATGTTGCATGCTGCCAATAAAATATAAAATATAATTGAGTGTTGGTTTTCTATTTCTGAGAAGCAGCAGTAGGGTCGTGTAGAAAGTATTTTGCTTCAGCACGTTATCTCTTACACTTCACTAGATTAAAATAATCATGCTGCAGATAGAGGTAGCCGTGGGAGGCATAGGCTACCTCACGTCGTTCAAGCACAGCTGTTCGGGGTGAATGTGTCTAACAGAACCACGTGGTGTCTGAGGTACAGGTGCATCTGTCCTCTGGTGCTCTCCTTAAAGGTATGCGGGTAAAATCCTGCTTTGCGCGTTCTACGCAGAGTCCCCGCCCTTGGAGGTGTTCAGCTACAGTTCACGCAGAATGCCACCAAAGTTCAGCGTCGGGATCATGTGACTCAGCAGTGAGTTTGTGAACCCCTGCGGCGCGAGGGAAGAGCGTCTTACCGTGATGCTGGAAGTTCTCGTGCTCTTGGGCTAAGCGCCGCTGCGCGTGTGAAACGGTTTGGCTGGATGGACTCGGAGTCTGTGTCGTCTTGTTACGGGTCTTTAGTAGAAAGTTTTGCAGAGGGTGATCAAACGAAAAATATCCACTGGACGTTCTGGGCCGAGCTATAAAGAGCGGGGAACGGGACTGGTAACCGAATAGAAGGTGTGAAATGATTCCGCGTTTTGGCTCCCCTTCGCCGTGCTGGTGGCTGTCGGACGGGTTAGCAGGAGAGTCTGCGCGCCAGTATTCTGCCATTCGTCTGATTTCGATCTCTGCAGCACAGATAAAACCGGAATCATTATTTGCATTCTTACACCTGCATGCGCTGTTGTCTAACTAGCCTACTTAATACGTAATATAAATAACTCACAATTATCTCAATATAATACAATTTTCAATAGTTTTGCATTCCGTTTCAGACATTGATGAATTTTGTCCTCAGTCCAATTTTCTATAGAAATACAGGCTACTAGTTTTCACTTGCTCATATAGATTGCTAAACAGTCTGACAACTTGTGTTAAATAAGAGCCAAATGTCTATTTAAAAAATGATTGCACGTAGCCTATTGAACGTTAACCTAATCATTTGGTTTCCCCCCTCGATGACACTGTCTACTTTTCACAAACATATGAGGAGTAGGCTATAAACTATAAATCACCTGCTGCATGAATACATTCTTAAAGAACAAGAAGTTATAGGCTGTAGCCTGCTATCCATACTATCGCATCGGTTTTTCAAAACTTACACCAGAAGTGAAACTCTGAAGCAAACACCGAACACTGTGCACTTTCTTGGATAATAGGCACTTCTTTGTTTGTCCGACGATTATGCAAAGACCAAATGAAACTTCCAAAAAATATCACTCCTTCGGAGTCAGCTCTGTACCGCCACTCAGAGGCCGAATCTCAGAGCACTAAAAGGTGCCACCGAGAATTGGGAAAAGAACACGCTGTAAAAAAAGAGATAAAAAATAGGCTCGCGCTCCAATAAGTATCCATCAAAACGGGACACTTCCAATCGTTGACTTATTTGGCGCATTTCCATAGAAACAAGTGCACATAGCTACACAGGGTAAAAAGGAATGTCTGTCAGTGAAAATTATCCAGTTTAACTAAGACATATATTATCTTTCCGTCACGAAGCAACCCATTCAACACTATTTAGAAGTTCGCTTTAAAGGGTTTAAATTCACTAACGCATGTAACGATGTCCTACTTACATCCAGTAACCCATGCAGTAGGCTACATCTACCTGATAAACCGAACATAATGACGGAGAGCAAAAGCAGTCCGAGTGCTGATCATATGTTCTGCTCTTGTCATCGGGAAGTGACGCTCGCCGTGGAGACAAAGCGCACTCGTAAGTTGGTGGTGCAGGCTTTGGGGAAACGGGACTATTGCGCGTCCTGTTTTTCTTTTATTTTCCCGAGAGCGGTTTTGTTTTTCAGGTCACTGACCACTGCGTGATATGGAGCGTTTAGCCTACTTTGGTGAGCTGAACTAAACTGTGATCTAAATTATGTATTACCTGCGTTAAACACAAGAAGCGAATGCTGCCCATGCTTATTAAATACTTGACATGCTCACGGTAAGCAGTTTAGCAGCGCTGACTTACATTATATGTTTGGCAAAAGCAAGCGATAGAAATGGGCTATCGATAGAACTGGGTGATGAACAATAAGTTAATTAAAATCGGCGAAGTAACTTACCTGGACATATCCAAAGTTATTGGTTTATCTTCACATAACAGTTCTGAAAAGGATTGACCACCAAAACAAATCTGCCGATCTGCCACGAACACCCCCAGACCGCAACGCGAAAGTGTAGATATTCTCCACACGAGATTGTTTTGTTTGTTTTCCTAGCGAGAAAAGTGGGCTTTATATTCACAAAGCCGGAAGGCTCATTTTACGAGACGATTTCCTGAGACAGTTTTTGCAAGATTAGATTAGATTCGAAAGTGTCTTTTCACAAAAGATATAATCGCACATAATAGGCTAGATGAGGCTTATTTTGGTACAGGAGATCCCGATAACGCGCTCCTTACAGAAATGAGCAGACTTCTGCCGCAGTGAGAAAGTTGCGCGTCTCACGTCCAGACACAGGGACGCTCCGCCCACCGACCCGCCCACATCTGCGGTGATTGGCGCTCCTCAGTACAGTATACACGTGTTGGTATGTCTGTTAAAACAGCCGTGTTCTAACTGCAATGTAAAAAAAGTAAGAAAAAATCCAATTTGATTATTTCCATTTAATATTTTTATATTGGATTATTTACATTGATCTACTAAAGTAAATAAATTACTTAAAATCAATTATATAATCTATAAGTTTAAACTCTATTAGATTTTCTATCTGCGCTTTAAACTTGTTACAGGTATTTAAAAAAAATTAAAATTTTCAATGCGAAACTACCTTGGTTCCGATATTAAACTTGAAATGGAAATGGCTTTTGAGAGTAGGTGTTTGAAACCCCCGCAACAGAGACATCTCTAAGGTTTTAGCCTTATCGTGTGCACGTCACATTTCTAAATTTAACTGTCTGCAGGGATTTGATTGCGCGCACATTTCAATTCAGATTGTTTACACAGTTGCCTGTAATTCCTCTTTTTTGGTTCAACCATTCAAAAATAACTTTTTGTAAGTTGCCTTGGCTAATAGCGTCTGCCAAATGACGAAATTGTTCATTTTAAATATCGTGAAACACCGGCTGAAATGAGCTGTATTGCGTTACTGCGCATGTATACTTCACCGACCGTTTGAAACGTCATGGGGTATCATTTATGGAAAGGCTGGCTAGTTTTGCAATAACAAGGTGGTTTATAAACCTCATTGGATATAGGCTCGAAACATATCGAAAGCACGTTACAAAACAATTATAAAATGGTTCAAGAGGGTTGTGATTTAAATACAGATTAATACGTTGATTATTTCAATATCTTAGCCCATGTGGGGGATTTGAAACTGATCGCGAAGGTTTGAAATAAGTTTAAAACATTTAACCGTCTTTAAAGCTCAAAATGAGAAAAGGGTTAGGGAACATAAGGTTGCAGGTTCAATTCCCTAATAGGACAATGCCGTTGAGCGAGGCACTTAACCCTTGTATTATGTTGACATTTTATGATGCTCAAATTGACCCCAAGAGTTTAAACCGACTCAAAACTATTGTAATAGAAACTTTTGACACTTTCTGCGTGTCTCCCAATTGACTAGCCTTTTCTCCCAAAGTATTAAAAATCTGTGATGAAACATCTAATTTTAGAGCCTGAGGTAATGAACATTTGTGAAGTATAAAACCTATATTGGAAAGAGCCACCAGAATTACCCACAAAAAATCAGTTAAAAACTAATAAAGGTTGTATATTTTCTTGCATTTTATACAGCTACCCCACAAATGCCGCCACACTACACCTATACAAAGTTGGTATAGGACTTAAAAAAATATAGCATTATGTTTATTGTGTGTTTACTATTGAATCCCAACAAATTAGGAAAAATCATAGTGTCAAGATGAAAAAATAAGGTTAACTGGTTTTTAAGAGACGTCAAACATTGAATTGGGTCAAATTGACCTGGAACATAATATGAGGGTTAACCTGAATTGATTCAGTAAATATCCAGCTGCACAAAAGGATACTATGAAAAAAATAAAATATTAAAAAGTTGTATAAGTTGCTCTGGATAAAAGTATCTGTTTTTATACAGTGAATATTTAAGGCTGTGCAGTGCACCAGGTACAAATACACACAGAATACTTCACTCTTTAATGACAATTATCATATTTAATGTACATTTATGTGGAAACAAACTCAATACAAAATCACTGGGACAGAATTTTAAATATTTTATAATAATAAAAAAAGGGATTAAAGACGCTGTGGAATTTGAATAATTTAGAACAAAATAAACACTAATATAAAGCCTATTTTATTCAGTTGAGTTTTTATTTTGAATCCTGAAAACATCACAAATCCTATCCTGAATGCTAGCAGTCTGTTGATTGGTTGATTGGAGACCATGTTTGTTGTGTAATTAACATGGTATTTACATTCTAGTCAGTGATGAAACCATGTAGTAGGCCTGACAATCAAATCTACTGTCAGTGATGAAACCATGTAGTAGGCCTGACAATCAAATCTACTGTCAGTGATGAAACCATGTAGTAGGCCTGACAATCAAATCTACAGTCAGTGATGAAGCCTGACAATCAAACACAAACTATCCATACAGGACATGCTGTACAAATGACACATTTTACACCAAAAGGAAATGTAATGTTTTTCCCCATTCATAACATCCTTCTCCTTAAACTCATGGTTGCACAAGATCTTTCATTAAATTCCCTTTACTGCATGAGATACTACATATCCATAGGCCATTTCCTACATATCCCACCAGTCAATGCAATGCAGAGATATTTCCTACATATCCCATTAGTCAATGCAACTAGAAACAGCAACACCTTGTTGGACACAGAACTTTGACTCATCCAGTGGGAACAACCTTCCATTTGGGGGGGGGTGTCAGAGTTTAGACGGGGTCTTGGGTGGGCCCTGTACGGGGTGCTGGGGGGAGGAGTAAAAGGCCCATTCAGCCCTGGGATTGGCCACTCCAGCGATGGGCGCCTGGACACAGCACGACGGAATGTTGAAGTCCGAAACGACTTTCAAAGAGTCGTCCTTCACCGATTTACACAGGTCCAACAGCTGAAAGGCAAGAGTTTAAAATCGACCAATCAGTGGCCTGCCCAAATACTCCAATAACCTAGACTGCTTCCATAATTACATCATCACTATGATCAATACTCAGCCTGCCCATTGGTGCATTTTGGCCAATCAAACCTCAACTGTGCAAACATTCTACAGTTGTAGGCATATATTTAATGGGTCACAAAATACTTAATTACAACATTAAAATGTAGATAAGAACCTGACCTGAGCCTTTTCCATCAGGCGGATTTTATAACGTGTGTGTGATTAAAGCAGAGCTGCTAATGCTAATTGTGCTAAATGCTAACAATACCAGTGCTGCCATTTTACACAAAGATAAAATCCATTTTTCACACTGATACTTTATTCACAGAAAAACATTTGGCAATCCGCTTCCCTTTCATGAGCAAGGACATAAAACAATATTTTTCAAAGGCAGACTGTACCTGTCCCATTCTACAGCATTAAAATATGAAGAAAGAAAACAAGCGGCAGCTTATGAAGGATGAATAAATATGAAACAGTGAACCCTGATCACAGTGCAGAGGTTTTAAAACAATGTACTTCAGTGCTGCCATAAAAACGTTGAGTAATTAGCGTGTATATGAGCGGTGGTGTATGTATGCGTCATTGTGCTTTTGTTGAACAGGGCTCATTGTGATGAAATGGTGTGATGGGCAGTAATCGCACTGGGGGCTGGGATTTAGTGTGAAAAGATCAAAAGACTTCAAACAAGGATAAGAGCAGTTTGGCCTCAGTAAAGCACACAGAGACCTAATCAATAGCATGGAGACGATGAGTAATGCAGGCCACGCCCAGGAGCGTATCACATGACCCTGGCCAATATACAGCCAGCCCCCAGCACCACTGACCAAAAACACAATTCCTAAGTGTTTATTTTCCTCTTTTGACCATCTTTCAATTAGCAGGGAAAACTAGCCAGGTCAACCCAAATCTAGCCGGGTCCAGCCCAAATATCACTGGAAAGGTGCAGATTATGGTCAAGCTCTTTTTCATTCCATTTTCTTGAGTTGAGCTGTAACATATTACGTGGTCAGTTTTCTAAGATGTTCCTTGCATGTAAATAAGAGCTTCCAGTAATACAGGGAAACACCTGGAAAAGGACATCCATCCTTTGCTTAATCCCTGAAACAAGCAAACGGCATTTCTTGCATTTAAATTTATATTATTTTTAGCTCAGTACTTCTCTTGTTCTACTTGTACAGTAAATATCTAGAGCCTGGAGTAGGGAGTAATAACCCATAAAATGAACAAATGATCTTACGTCCTACTAAAATTATTACTGGACACAATCAACAGCAATGCCATCTAGTGGCAGTTAAAAATACTGCTCAAAATGACCAAATATTATGCTACTTTCAAGATTCTTATTTTCAAGTGCTATGATTGATATCATGCTATTAATCTACAAAGCCCAGAAAAAAATCCATGAAGTGGAATTAAACATGACGAGTGAAGTGCCTGATTGGTTAAGGAGGATCAGGATCTGGTCCAGAGTAGTTCTATCACAAGACTTCTGCCTTTCCTCGAGTAGCAATATTATTATTGAGAGAATAAAGTACAGTCAGGTGTGTGTGTGCACTTTCAAGCGTTTGTCTGTCTCTGTGTGCGTCTGTGAGTCCGTGCGTGTGTGTTTGCTTGCGTTTGTCTGTCTGTGTGAGTCCGTGCGTGTGTGTTTGCTTGCGTTTGTCTGTCTCTGTGTGCGTCTGTGTGAGTCCGTGCGTGTGTGTTTGCTTGCGTTTGTCTGTCTCTGTGTGCGTCTGTGAGTCCGTGTGTGTGTGTTTGCTTGCGTTCGTTTTCCTGCATGTACAGGGCTTATAATTTAGGTGGCATCTGTAACCCAATCCTTATTAAAGCAGGTTGACCATAAACAGAATGAATCTATCATTATATCCATCTATCATATCTCTATCATATCAAGTCAGCACCACTGCATGTGCACCAGCTAGCGCATATAACCGCTGTCGTGTTTAACCTGAGTGTGAAAGTGGATTCTATACAGTAACCCCCCCCTCCCTCCCAAACACACCGGTGAGCTCAAATATTTGTTCTGGTGACATAAGCACCTGATTGGCTCAGGATAGGGGAATGTACACAGGAACCTTCCTCTCAGCCCTTGTGGGGACTTTACATGGTTTTTATGAGAAGCTCAGAGAAACATTACATTTACGTGAGAAGTTTAAACACACAAAGAGAATGTACAGATAATCCTCAAAGGCCAAAAAACCTTGAATTTTTCAAAACCCTGATAAAGTCTTGATAAGAGGGAAGATATCACACTGAAAACAGATCAGCGCTTGGTTCAGTTGTTTGATTTTCTGACATTTAAAGGCACTCAGTCAGATGGCTTCATAATGGCTTATTTATGTGACCCATCTTATCTGCTGCTACTGAGCTAATCTGTGCATTGGCATTCCTCCCCATGGACTGACTGTGTGCTGAATACCCCCTACCCCATGTGGTGAATACCCCTCTACCCCCCCCCCACACCCCTCCCCCCTCCCCCCCCCCCACACCCCTCCCAAGGCTGACGAACGGTAGTGAGGAGATGAAAGGAGCCCTTAAGCTCCGACCTTAAAAACACACACAGGAGAGACGAGGTTATCGTTCGGAAGAGAGGTTATCTTTTCCTGCAAGTGCCTGTAATATACAGTAATGATGACTCAGCTGAGCTCAGCTGTGTGTGTGTGTGTGTGTGTGTGTGTGTGTGTGTGTGTGCACGTATATGTGTGTGTGTGTGTGCGCATTGATGTATGTGTGTGTGTGTGTGTATCCTCTATAGACTCAGTGAGCATTTCAAGCAGGTCTCATTCTGGCAGGTGTATTAACCCCTTCTCTATCACCACCTTTTTGAACACAAGCCAGAAAATAAAATTGTTACTCTTTTTGAAGCCCTTTGACTACAGGCATAATCCTGCTCTCTTCTGTGAGGTAAAGTCAGCCTTAGGAGTTTGTTTTCTAGCAGTCAGAATTACTCTAGGTTTTTTTGTCTGGGGATTTCCAGAAAACAGAACGTATGAAGTCATCATTTTGATTGAGCCTGTGGTGTTTCATGTAATAAGGAACTGTTGTCTATTGGGATCGTAAATAAGTTAGAGGTAGAATCATGGGTTTTAACACGTACAAACAGTGCATTGTGTGACCAGATATTGATTGAGAAATTCACTGTAAAAAAACGCAATGAATGCAAATAAAATAAACGAATTTGAAACAGGCAGATTCAGCCTCGGGTGATAAAACAGGCAGATTCAGCCTCGGGTGATAAAACAGGCAGATTCAGCCTCGGGTGATAAAACAGGCAGATTCAGCCTCGGGTATGCAAGGGCTAATTTGTAGATCCATGCCTCTAATAGCGTAGAGTACAGAGTCTACTTCCTATGGGAGTGACCTCTCACCTCTCACCTCTGACCCTAACCCTCCCGCCTCTCTCCTTTACCTCTTCATTTGCTAAACAAATAGTGTGCTACAAAACGGCCTGTGATCAGCAGACCGCAGCACCGCCTCACGTCCACACATCAGACTAATGCACACACTCATCTCATATTCCTCCTGCACATCAGACTAATGCACACACTCATCTCATATTCCCCCTGCACATCAGACTAATGCACACACTCATCTCATATTCCTCCTGCACATCAGACTAATGCACACACTCATCTCATATTCCTCCTGCACATCAGACTAATGCACACACTCATCTCATATTCCTCCTGCACATCAGACTAATGCACACACTCATCTCATATTCCTCCTGCACATCAGACTAATGCACACACTCATCTCATATTCCTCCTGCACATCAGACTAATGCACACACTCATCTCATATTCCTCCTGCACATCAGACTAATGCACACACTCATCTCATATTCCTCCTGCACATCAGACTAATGCACACACTCATCTCATATTCCTCCTGCACATCAGACTAATGCACACACTCATCTCATATTCCTCCTGCACATCAGACTAATGCACACACTCATCTCATATTCCTCCTGCACATCAGACTAATGCACACACTCATCTCATATTCCCCCTGCACATCAGACTAATGCACACACTCATCTCATATTCCTCCTGCACATCAGACTAATGCACACACTCATCTCATATTCCTCCTGCACATCAGACTAATGCACACACTCATCTCATATTCCTCCTGCACATCAGACTAATGCACACACTCATCTCATATTCCTCCTGCACATCAGACTAATGCACACACTCATCTCATATTCCTCCTGCACATCAGACTAATGCACACACTCATCTCATATTCCTCCTGCACATCAGACTAATGCACACACTCATCTCATATTCCTCCTGCACATCAGACTAATGCACACACTCATCTCATATTCCTCCTGCACATCAGACTAATGCACACACTCATCTCATATTCCTCCTGCACATCAGACTAATGCACACACTCATCTCATATTCCTCCTGCACATCAGACTAATGCACACACTCATCTCATATTCCTCCTGCACATCAGACTAATGCACACACTCATCTCATATTCCTCCTGCACATCAGACTAATGCACACACTCATCTCATATTCCTCCTGCACATCAGACTAATGCACACACTCATCTCATATTCCTCCTGCACATCAGACTAATGCACACACTCATCTCATATTCCTCCTGCACATCAGACTAATGCACACACTCATCTCATATTCCTCCTGCACATCAGACTAATGCACACACTCATCTCATATTCCTCCTGCACATCAGACTAATGCACACACTCATCTCATATTCCTCCTGCACATCAGACTAATGCACACACTCATCTCATATTCCTCCTGCACATCAGACTAATGCACACACTCATCTCATATTCCTCCTGCACATCAGACTAATGCACACACTCATCTCATATTCCTCCTGCACATCAGACTAATGCACACACTCATCTCATATTCCTCCTGAAAACGTACGTTGTGATGCACAGTGACAAGCTGTTTTAAATTGAGCTGCAGAAAAATGAACTGATTCATTTGACTGAGTGACCAATTCATTGGCCAGCACAGGTCTTAAGTAGGGGCTCACCTGGACGTTAGGGGCTCACCTGTGTGCGGATCATCCTGCTGCTGGAAGGCGTGAGGTACCTGTGCTCCAGGTACCAGGCTCTCTCCTGGTACACCAGGCTGGTCCCATGCAGGAGACAGAACTACACAGAAACAGCATATAAATACAGCAGCACTGGGGTCCAGTAAACTACTGAACCATTTAATTTGAGTACTGTCTGTACCTACTCATAGTCAGTCCCACCAGGATCTCAGAGGTTTTTTGTGATTGTTACGGCCTAAAGTGCTTGATTTCACGGCAGCTTTTCTTAAAAGTTGCGATGAAAAATGCGATCTTTTGTGTGTGTTTGTTGCGATGAAGTTGTGGTAATTAGTGAAAGTTGCAAATTAAAATTGCGATTTCAAAAATAAATATAGCTGCAAAGCAGCGACTGCACGGGGTCCAAGCAAAAGGTTGTAATTTTGTTGTAATCATGTTACATTGGTTTCCTTTTACAATCGAGTCTCGGAAGGTTTACGTGAAGCACATGTGAGGCACATGTAGCTGCATGACATGAGTGTCTAAACATGAATATGTATAAAAGGTCAAACTGTTTTCAGACCACCACCTTCAGTTAATTCTGGGTAAACTGAATAATTTGAGAAGACATTCATGAAAGAGACCTTCAATCTGAGGCAATGCCTAGATATTAACTCAAAAAATGTGTTTTAGTGTTTCCTACCCCATTAATGTGAAAATAAGATTTGTAGATGTGAAAAGCGTAAGAAAGTGAATGTTGTGTTGTCGAAAAAGAAACGCAACCTTTGGTACCTGGTGGGATTTGAACCCGGGTCTCCCACATCGAAGGCAATCGCTCTAACCACAAAGCCATTGCAGATGTTGTATTGTATAGGGAGAATTATTTGAGGGTATGGAGCATTTTTGATGCAGAATTTGGCAGGAAAAAGAATAACTTTATTAAAACTTTATTTGTTTTACTCATTTAAGTACTAGTGAAACAATGAATAGTTAATGTAGTAAAATCTCTTCGCCTTTGCAATAATGTGAAAAGAACATTATTAAGTGTGAAAAGCATAACAAACTGTGCATTGTTTTCATCAAAAAGAAAAGTAACCTATGGCGGGCCTGCCTGGTGGGGATTGAACCCAGGTCTCCCACATACCAAGCCATTGCTCTTACCACTAAGCCGTAACAGATAACCTGTGGCTGCCCAGTGATTGATCACGACACATAATTTTCAATGTTTAAAACACAACAGTGATTTTTCTTGAAGGGAAATGGTAATAGCATTTCCAAAATGGCGGCCAATCCAAGATGGCAGCGACATATATGGGACATACATATGTTCCAGATGAGGAAATTGATCACTACAGCAAGTTTTAAATGTCTAAAAAATAAAGATTTTTTATGAATTTATAAATTAAAAAATATATATTATGCTCTATAGCGCCACCATTTGATTCTATTGAGCCAATACTTTAGAGTTTGGCTCATAACATCAGTGCAAGTATAGAAACCAAATGTTATTAATATCCATTGAAGAACTGAAGAGTTATTAGCGTTTTTGTGACTAGCCACGCCCACAACAGTTTTTATTGGCTCACTGCGATCAGGATATTTGGAAATCAGGAAAATCGCTTCCTAGTTTTTTAGAGAATCGCCCCATGAACAAAAGGGTCTGCGTTGCATGTTGATATGTCAAATGGTCTCGGAGGAGTTCGATTTTATAGGTTTTTCACAAAATGCAAATTTGCAAAAAATCCAATATGGCGGACCTCATTGGTCCTAATGGCAAAGATAAGCTAAACGGTTCAAAAGTTATAGCCCAAAAGATTATAGAATCTCACTTTGTCTCTATAGCGCCACCATCAGATCAATTGGGTTGGAATTCGCTGTACATGTGTCTTTTCGCAGTGTCTACATGTGTGCAAAGTTTCAGCAAAAGTTATCGTGGTTTTGCTGCAATTGTAACAAATGTGGGAATAATAATAATAAAACCAGCAAAAACAATCGGGTTCCAGCACTACATGCTTGGCCCCCTAAATATGTAATTCAATAAAAAATCATATGTAATATAAGTTCAGTGAGAATTAAACAGTACTGTAGGTATAACACAACTGGAAATATTATGGAGCTTGTGTTCGGAGTAGGCCTAACCATTACAAAAAAAGGCTCAATATAACAAAAATGTTTTGTTTTATTTGCAAATTGAAATGTGAAACTTGGACCTGAAAATCACAGTTAATGTGGAGTCATTTTTGGAGTAATTCTGTTTGTTCTCGTGTAATACCTGGAAGTATGTGTAAACACGTAGACCTGTGACAGTAGAACCCAAACGCGCTTTTATTATGAAACCATTTTTACGCTCAGTAATGACATGACCCTGCTTTATGAGACTAGCTACAATGGAGGAGATATTTTAATAAAAACATTTTGTAAGTTGCCCATTTGTGTTTGAAATCATTTGTGCTCGAGCTGGGGTCGTAACACAACGATTTGACCATTTCTCGCGGGAAAGTTGCAAAAAATGCAAGCTCTCGCAACTTTCGCGGAGATTTGTTGATTTTGCGTTAATAGTTGCGATCAATCCTGGAGGGACTGCACATTACTGTGTGTGTGTGTGTGAGGGAGAGAGAGAGCGCGTGTGTGTATGATTCCCTCTGGGATGATAGTACACACTCAATTACAGTAAAACAGTATGTGTGTGTACTGTATGCTCACAGATTGCAGTGTATGTGTATGCTGACAGATTGCAGTGTGTGTGTGTGTGTGTGTGTGTGTGTGTGTGTGTGTGTGTGTGTGTGTGTGTTACCGCAGTAGAAGGCTTATTGCAGGTGTACCTTGGACAGCAGGGTCTGATCAGCCTTCACTCTGCAAGCCTGGACTGCTAATGCAAACTGCTCCAGAGTCACTGCAGGGAGAAAACGTGACCGTGACCGCACGCACGCACGCACGCACGCACGCACGCACGCACGCAGACAGTGTGACCTCTTCGGTTCGTCCCGTAATCTACCCCCTTCCCCACGCCCTGTACCCAACGCCCTGTGCCCCAGGCCCCCTGCCCCAATACCCTCTTCTACCCCCTGCCCCAATACCCTCTTCTACCCCCTGCCCCAATACCCTCTTCTACCCCCTGCCCCAATACCCTCTTCTACCCCCTGCCCCAATACCCTCCTGTACCCCCTGCCCCACACCACGTACCCCAGGCCCCATACCCTCCTCTACCCCCTGCCCCACGCCCTGTACCCAACGCCCTGTGCCCCACACCCATACCCACTTCTGCTCACGCTGTTCGATCACACCATCATTCCACCGATCCTGGGACATTCCATCCCCTCATTGTGTGAAGCAGCACACAGACTGCAGACATTCAGCCGTGCACAGATCCATACAGTATTACAGTATACAGGACTACAATCTACTGCACTGAACAGAAATAGCCATTCATTTGATTCAGTGTATCTACCTATTAATGCAGGACTGGAGAATATGCACCAAACAATACATAGAGCAAATCAAGTACAGTGCACGCACGCACGCTAATATAAGTACAAACTCATATCACAAGTTTCCAATCACTAAGTGAATCCCAAATAAATCATAACTACGATACAACTACAGTTATTACAGCCCCCCCCCCCCTCTCTCTCCTTCCCTCCTGTATGAGACAGACCCCTCTCCCTCTCCCTCCTGTGTGAGACAGACCCCTCTCCCTCTCTCTCCCTCTCCCTCCTGTGTGAGACAGACCTCTGTATCTCTGCCCACCTGAGTTGCTGAGGGGGTCAGGTTTGACGGCTGTGTGGGAAGAATCTGACAGAATATTAATGACTAACAGCTTTCCACACACTGCAGTCTGTGTGCAACCTTAGTAATATGAATAACTATGATCTTTCCACACACTGCAGTCTGTGTGCAACCTTAGTAATATTAATAACTATGATCTTTACACACACTGCAGTCTGTGTGCAACCTTAGTAATATTAATAACTATGATCTTTACACACACTGCAGTCTGTGTGCAACCTTAGTAATATTAATAACTATGATCTTTACACACACTGCAGTCTGTGTGCAACCTTAGTAATATTAATAACTATGATCTTTACACACACTGCAGTCTGTGTGCAACATTAATAATATTAATAACTATGATCTTTACACACACTGCAGTCTGTGTGCAACATTAATAATATTAATAACTATGATCTTTACACACACTGCAGTCTGTGTGCAACCTTAGTAATATTAATAACTATGATCTTTACACACACTGCAGACCGTGTGCAGTAGTAATAATATTAATAAATATGGTCTTTCCACACTGCAGACCGTGTGCAGTAGTAATAATATTAATAAATATGATCTTTCCACACTGCAGACTGTGTGCAGTAGTAATAATATTAATAAATATGATCTTTCCACACTGCAGACTGTGTGCAGTAGTAATAATATTAATAAATATGATCTTTCCACACTGCAGACTGTGTGCAGTAGTAATAATATTAATAAATATGATCTTTCCACACTGCAGACTGTGTGCAGTAGTAATAATATTAATAAATATGATCTTTCCACACTGCAGACTGTGTGCAGTAGTAATAATATTAATAAATATGCTCTTTCCACACTGCAGACTGTGTGCAGTAGTAATAATATGAATAAATATGCTCTTTCCACACTGCAGACTGTGTGCAGTAGTAATAATATTAATAAATATGATCTTTCCACACTGCAGACTGTGTGCAGTAGTAATAATATTAATAAATATGATCTTTCCACACTGCAGACCGTGTGCAGTAGTAATAATATTAATAAATATGCTCTTTCCACACTGCAGACTGTGTGCAGTAGTAATAATATTAATAAATATGCTCTTTCCACACTGCAGACTGTGTGCAGTAGTAATAATATTAATAAATATGCTCTTTCCACACTGCAGACTGTGTGCAGTAGTAATAATATTAATAAATATGCTCTTTCCACACTGCAGACTGTGTGCAGTAGTAATAATATTAATAAATATGCTCTTTCCACACTGCAGACCGTGTGCAGTAGTAATAATATTAATAAATATGCTCTTTCCACACTGCAGACTGTGTGCAGTAGTAATAATATTAATAAATATGCTCTTTCCACACTGCAGACCGTGTGCAGTAGTAATAATATTAATAAATATGCTCTTTCCACACTGCAGACCGTGTGCAGTAGTAATAATATTAATAAATATGCTCTTTCCACACTGCAGACCGTGTGCAGTAGTAATAATATTAATAAATATGCTCTTTCCACACTGCAGACCGTGTGCAGTAGTAATAATATTAATAAATATGCTCTTTCCACACTGCAGACCGTGTGCAGTAGTAATAATATTAATAAATATGCTCTTTCCACACTGCAGACCGTGTGCAGTAGTAATTTATGTTAGGAGGCTTGCTGTCAGTCACCTCTGTGTATGTGTGCCAAGGCCAGGCAGGTCACATGATGCAGGCAGGAGTTCCAGGCCCCGAAAAACTCATTCTTATTCTTCTCAACCTGCAGCAGAGACACAGGGAGTCGAACATTGGGAATCCATCACAAGGACTCAATCACAGGGACCCCTAATTTAAGATGTCTCTTTGGGGGGGGGGCCCTGATTTAAGGGTCATATCTTTGGGGACCCCTGATTTAAGGGGAATATTTTTGGGGACCCCTGATTTAAGGGGAATATTTTTGGGGACCCCTGATTTAAGGGGAATATTTTTGGGGACCCCCTGATTTAAGGGGCATATCTTTGGGGAGCCCTGATTTAAGGGGAATATTTTTGGGGACCCCCTGATTTAAGGGCAGTGTTTCCCCTACCATTATCTTGGCCGGGCGGCCCGCCCGGCCAAACTCACGTGCCGCCCGGCTTGGACAAGAGGGAAAATAAATAATTTAATGTATATTATTCTTTTTTTTTAAATATAATCTTTATTTTTTTTTATGTAGCTGCAATATTTCCCTTACCGCAGAATGCGGGAATGATCAAAATAGCATCTGGAAAAACCCTTGCCAAAACAGCTTCGGTTTCCCGTTAATTAAAATGTTCAATGGCAGCACTGATATTATGAGGGTGTAATTATAGTTTCCGCCTCTACGCAAAATGGCGCACTTTCACCGCCCGGCCTGAAAAAAAATCTAGGGGAAACACTGAAGGGTCATATCTTTGGGGAGCCCTGATTTAAGGGGAATATCTTTGGGGACCCCTGATTTAAGGGGCATATCTTTACCCCTGATTTAAGGGTCATATGTTTGGGGAGCCCTGATTTAAGGGTCATATCTTTGGGGACCCCTGATTTAAGGGTCATATCTTTGGGGAGCCGATTTAAGGGTCATATCTTTGGGGACCCCTGATTTAAGGGGCATATCTTTGGGGACCCCTGATTTAAGGGGCATATCTTTGGGGAGCCCTGATTTAAGGGTCATATCTTTGGGGAGCCCTGATTTAAGGGTCATATCTTTGGGGCGCACTCACCTTGGTGTACAGCCTGGCAGCCAGAGAGCGCTGCAGGACCCTCTCCCTGTAGCTCACCGCCTTCAGCAGGAAGACCAGGTCCCCAACTTTATCTACACTGAACCCCAGGAAACTGACACACACACACACACACACACACACACACACACACACACACACACACACACACACACACACACACACACACACACACACACACACACACACACACACACACACACACACACACACACACACACAGTGTTTAGGCAGTGTGCAGTCAGTGTTACAGAACCTTTGAAAAACACAGATTCTGCAGCCCAGGAAGCTTTATTTATTTTTCTTCTCCTGAAACCGCTGAATGAATCACAGCTCCAGTTCTGACTTGGTTCTATCCTGGTTCTGACCTTGTTCTGAGGCTGTCGGAGGCCGAGCTGCTCCAGTTCTTCAGGAGGCCGAACATGGCACCACTCTCAAACTGCCTGGTGTACTGAGTCAGCAGCTCTCTCACCACCACCTGCAGTAAGAGACCCACATGCACACATCTGTTTCACACTCTAAACCGGAGTAAGAGACACATACACACACCTGTTTCACACTCTAAACCGGAGTAAGAGACTAAGAGACACACACACACACAAGCACAACCGTTAATTAATAGCCACCCTTAGAATGAGCTTAAAGGATAGAACATAGAAACTCTTTAGAGAATCTGGTGACAGGAACCAGAGGCTCAGCTATACAGTAGGGCCATGGTGACATAATCCCATAATGGAGACAGGAGAATAATCCAGGACTGACCCTAAACCCTCACGTGGTTACGGTCCTATGAACCGGCCCTAAGCAAACTGAACCTGGTCCTGCACATTAAATCAGGAGGAACAGAGTACATCATGGTGGGGCGTTACTGTCCTTCTGTTGATAGCTGGGACATTTCCTCTAAACCAACAGAGAGCATCCAAAAGAAATCCCTAACAGAAATTCCCCAAGTCCTTCTTCCTCCTCGCTGTAGTCTAACTTGTGTATTATGTTCATTTAGTGAGGCCAGAGAGCCGATTCCTCCTGTTTGGTGAGTCATTCCGCCATTCGGGCTCCAGCTGTTCCATGTCCTCGCCTGACCCCACAGCCATTCCAGCTCCAGCTGTTCCATGTCCTCGCCTGACCCCACAGCCATTCCGGCTCTGACTTTATTCAGCGTTTAGGAAAGAAGAGAACTTTCACTTTTATTTTAACCCTGCAGTATGTGCGGCAAGCCAGAGAGGAACTTAAATATGACAAACATTTTAGTCTCAGTTTTACGTAAATGAGGATTTCTTTTTGTGGGAAAAATCAGTGCTGCCTTAAATTTAATTTGCTCTTGAATGGAGCCAAAATAGAATTTTTCAAATTCAATATAAAATAAAAACAAAATATTTTGTGCTGTTTGCATCAATGGCTTGCTTATACATTTAAACTGGGTTACATTTATATATATATTCGGTTATATTTTTCCATAATTAAAATGACAGTTAATGGTTCACCTGTGTTTTAATTTAAACAGGTTTACACTGCAAGTGCACTGATGTTTCTGTGAAGTCTCTGTTCTGTGAATCTCCAGACAAAAGAGCTGTTGTTTTACTATGTAGGTATTACCTCTTATAATCAAATTCCACAAGAAGTGCCTGTGACCCGGTGATACAGTCCCAAGTGCTGATGTAAGAGTAACCTTTTTAATCACCTCTGCTTTCAAAGCAGTATGGGACTGCTTTTGCTCCATCTGAAAATGGCCTTCGCCTCAGGCTTTCGACATCACTACGCGCAAAAAACGCCCTTCACCTCAGGCTTTCGACATCATTACGCGCAAATAACGCCCTTCACCATCACTACACGCAAAATAACGCCCTTTGCCTCAGGCTTTCGACATCATTACGCGCAAAAAACGCCCTTCGCCTCAGGCTTTCGACATCATTACACGCAAAATCTCGTAAATACTTCTGCTTCCAGTTACAAGATGAAAACCCAGACTGTCTATGCTTCCAGTGAAGAATTAACACATCTCTAATTACAACAAACAAGAACTTGATTCTGCACATATTGCTGTGAACTCAATTGGTTTGATGAAGATTTCAGTAGATGAAGAAATGAAGAAACTGTTATTACATTATAGCCATTTAACAGATGCTCTTATCCAGAGCGACTCATAGAAATTTTTGTATTTTTTATACAGTTCTACAGCTGGATATATGCTGAAGCAATTCAGGTTAAGTACCTTTAGCTCAAGGGTACAACGGCAGTGTCCTGGGAATCGAACCTGCAACCTTTCAGCTACTAGCCCCTGATACCAGTGTAGTACAGTTGAAGGCGGAAGTTTACATACACTTAGGTTGAAGTCATTAAAACTAATTTTTAACCACTCCACAAATTTCATGTTAGCAAACTATGGTGTTGGCAAGTCAGTTAGGACATCTACTTTGTGCATGACACAAGTAATTTTTCCAACAATTGTTTACAGACAGATTTTCACTTTTAATTCACTATATCACAATTCCAGTGGGTCAGAAGTTTATATACACTAAGTTGACTGTGCCTTTACATTTTTAATATTTGGTCGCATATCCTTTGCATGCCATGACTTCCTGATGTCTGTGACCCAACAACATTAAAAAACTCTTGATATCTTATTTTCTGGTACTCTTACAAGCGATACTATAATGTCTCTGCATTTGAATGGATCTCTATGGGAATTGGTGGGTGGGACTAAATTTAGCTGTAAATTACTCTAGAACAGTATGGAAACACATGGTTGGCTAAATGGCTCTAAGTCATCAAGGGTCTGATGTATCAAACAAGCCTTAAATCATCACTCTGCTGCCAGAAATACAGTAGATATGGATGGATAACTTGAAGGGTTTCGTCTCCTGACTTATTTTTCCATAGAGTTCAATAGGAAAATTTGTCAGGAGAAACAACCGTTAAACTGATCCATCCATATCTACTGCATATCTGGCAGCAGAGTGATGGTTTGAGGCTCGTTTGATACCTCAGACCCTTGATGACTTACAGCCATTTTACCAATCATGTATTCCATACTGTTCCAGCATAATTTACAGCTAAATCTAGTCCCACTGCCCAAATCCCATACAGATCCATTCAAATGCTGAGACATTACAGTATTGCTTGTAAGAGTACCAGAAAATAACATATCAAGAGTCTTTTGATGTTGTTGGCTCACAGACATCAAGATATCGTGGCATGCAGAGGATATGCGACAAAATATTAAAAGGTGAAAGGCTTGTGCAACTTAGTGTATGTAAACTTCTGAAACAACGGAATTGTAATATAGTGAAAATAATCTGTGAAATAATCTGTCTGTAAATTACTTGTCATGCACAAAAATGTCCTAACTGACTTACCAACACTATACTTTGCTAACATGAAATCTGTGGAGTGGTTAAAAATGAGTTTTAATGACTTCAACCTAAGTGTATGTAAACTTCCGCCTTCAACTGTATATTATGTTTATTATATAATATTATTATTATATTACGTTATGATCTCTGCATTGGCCCCAGGGGTTGCTGTATGTGGAGAAATGTCCTGAGGTCTCACGTTCCATTGGGAGGGAGGACGCACAGACGAGCGGAGAACAACCTCGAAAGAGAGGATAGTCGCACACTCTATAATTCTCAAAAAACCAACGTTTCAACTTCCTCAGGATGTATGGTGTGGCAAGAAATTACTTGTGAGCATTATAGACTGTGCGACTGTCCTCTCTTTTGAGGTTTCACTATAATGACATCATTTCATATATTAGAAATGCAACACCTGGGTGCAACAGGGTGCTAGCATAGCTACAGGCAAGTTAGCGTGCTCAAAACGTTAAAACAGTTTCACTTCAAAATTAGTATGTTAGTTGCTCTTGTTTCTTAAAATTCCGTATATGTTTCATGAAAATGTTCACAAGAGAAATGCAATATTAAGAAAATGCAGTATTAATTACATAATTTTTCCTGAGACTCAGCCCAGGAGCGTCAGAGTGGGACAGTTTACCTGCAGCATGACCACGTTGTCCCCCTCGAATGTGACAAAGACGTCCGAGTCACATTTGAGGGCAGGAATGCGGTTCTCCATCATGAAGCCCTGAGGAAAAAGCAGGAAACACACCAAACAGGAAGAGCAGTCTTGTTAAACCTGCCTTATGAGGACATGCGGAAACACACCATCCAGGAAAAGCAGTCTTGTTAAACCTGCCTTATGAGGACACTGAAGCTTACACATAAAGAGCCAAAACAATGGAAAAATTGCAAAGCAGAAAGTTTCTGCTCAATAGTCTAGTCACGTCACAAGGGAAATGCATTCTGATTGGCTGGTGTTAGTGAGTTCTCCAATCAGGACTCACCATTCCCCCGGTGCACTCGCGGCAGTCCTGCAGGCAGGCCAGGTTCTGCCAGGTGCTGTAAGCCTTCAGTCCGGCTATCAGAGCCTGCAGAGTTCGGCGGCTCATTAGGTCTCTGCCGTGGAACAGAGCGTCATCCAGCATCTCTCCAGCAAACCTGCAGGGAGCAACACACCTGTTACAGAGGGGGGGGGGGGGGGGGGGGGGGGGGCAGGCGTGGTAGGTACAGCAAGAGGGGGGGGCAGATGGGGTAACTGGAGATTAGGTAGTAGCAGGGAGGGGGGGTGTCTGTGCACATTAGGCCAGGTACCACACACAAAGCTCTCCAAAATGAGTTGTCTTTTTACCTATGAGATGGTTTTCATTATTAAGAATAAATGATGTATCCTGTTGTTGTTGTAAGTAGCAGTGAGACGGAACAGTAAACAGCGATGCTCAGAGCAGCAGGACGGCAGATAATCACAAACACGGCGAGGTTTACCCCAGCTGGTGGGAAATCACACACCGCTTCCCAGAAAGCAACACACCGTTTCCCTCTGCGGCCGCGATATCTCGGGCAGAGCGACTGCATGCAGAGCCAGACTCTCTCACTCACACTCACTCACACACACACACACACACACACACACACACTCTGAAAGCAGAAGTGAAGAGCAGCGGCTAATTTTAACCCTTTTCTACAGAATTTTGTAAAACATCACAGCCGGAACAAAATGGCAGAGTTTCACAGTACTGCCAAACAGTTTTGCATAATCAGCGTTTGACTCCGCGGATATGCGCGTCGCTCCGTTATTATTAACCGTTATTAACTGCCACATATTCCTCCTCCCTTCATCTGAGTTCCTGACCAACACAATTTCAAAAACTGAACCTGAAGATTTAGTTTGATGAAAACTACTCTGCTGGTCTCTGATGCGGGACCCAACTCACACTCTCTCACACTCCTCTCACACTCCTCTCACACTCTCTCTCACACTCTCTCTCACACTCTCTCTCACACTCTCTCTCACACTCTCTCTCACACTCTCTCTCACACTCTCTCTCACACTCTCTCTCACACTCTCTCTCACACTCTCTCTCACACTCTCTCTCACACTCTCTCTCACACTCTCTCTCACACTCTCTCTCACACTCTCTCTCACACTCTCTCTCACACTCTCTCTCACACTCTCTCTCACACTCTCTCTCACACTCTCTCTCACACTCTCTCTCACACTCCTCTCACACTCCTCTCACACTCCTCTCACACTCCTCTCACACTCCTCTCACACTCCTCTCACACTCCTCTCACACTCCTCTCACACTCCTCTCACACTCCTCTCACACTCCTCTCACACTCCTCTCACACTCCTCTCACACTCCTCTCACACTCCTCTCACACTCCTCTCACACTCCTCTCACACTCCTCTCACACTCCTCTCACACTACTCTCTCACACTACTCTCTCACACTCACACACTCACACACTCACACACTCACACACTCACACACTTGCCTGTTTTTATTTGTGTTTGTGTTTTTCTTTCACCACGGAACACCTGTTCATTTCATCACTGAAGTAAACAGAACATAGAATACTGTCCTACTAAAAAACGCAGGGAAACAAAGAGATAAATAACCAAAAGCTGTCACTCAAACCAAAAATGTCCCACCCTAAAAATTGAGAGAGGATATGTGACCTCGGACACAATGTGCACCACAGTCTGTGGGTTTTATAGAGGTTTCAAGTACCTATTTAAAAAGATGTTTGATTCAGGATTACACTGGGCATTAATCAGAGTTATCCAGCTTCCCCCCCTCTGGGAGCTCAGAGAGGCTGTGACACACATAGGTGATGTGCAGGTGACTGTACCTGGTGGTGAAGGTGAGAGCCAGGGCGGCGGCCAGGTGAGGCATGAGCCTCAGGTACTGGGTCTGATGCTCTATGATCTTCACCTCCTCCTGGTCCTTCGGCCCAAACTGCCGACGGCTGAGAGGAGAAACATCAGGTTTAAAATTAAAGGCCCATCTGGAGGACTGATGGGATGGCCAAGCGTGGAGGTCACAGAGAGGTCAAAGAGGGGTCACAGAGGTCGTGTACTGTACCTGTGACTGTAACGGACTGCAATGATCAAGCCTAACTGCAGGAGGAAAAGAGAACAAGGGTTCAGTCATCACCACGGTGATTATCAGGGTGAGCAGTGACAGTTGCCACGGTGATTATCAGGGTGAGCAGTGACTGTTGCCATGGTGATTATCAGGGTGAGCAGTGGCAGTTGCCACGGTGATTATCAGGGTGAGCAGTGACTGTTGCCATGGTGATTATCAGGGTGAGCAGTGGCAGTTGCCATGGTGATTATCAGGGTGAGCAGCAGGTTGGGGGGGGCTCACCTTCATGGCAGCCATGGCCTGTACGGTCAGGGCCAGGCGGGTGGGGGTCAGGGCGGCCAGCATGGCGTTGAAGCGCCTGCTCTTATTCTGGATGGGAGAGTGGTACGTTCCGTCAGGAGACACACTGCCAAACCTGGGCACAAGGACGGCAGACCAAAGAACACAGGAATAAATGTGCTGATAAACAAGGAAACAGGCATGGATGGGCACCAACTATTTACTAATGTATGCATGGAAATCTAACCGTTTCCTGGGGAAAAATTCACTTTTCCTGGGTTATTTTTGAAAAGCCTCCCTGGATGTTTGATGAATGTGGCTAACCTTTTGTGCCACAAAAACATCCAATGAATTCAAGATCCTTTATACTGGAGACCAGTGTAAGGGTTTCTGTTCTGAGGGAGAGTGTACGCGGCTCTGTTCTAAGGGAGAGTGTACGCGGTTCTGTTCTGAGGGAGAGTGTACCCGGTTCTGTTCTGAGGGAGAGTGTACCCGGTTCTGTTCTGAGGGAGAGTGTACCCGGTTCTGAGGGAAAACAGTTTTTATGAGACACTCACTTGCCCAGAAGATTCTCTCTTGGAATCCTTACGCTGTTAAAAACTAAGATTCCATTATCAACCCCATGTAGACCTGTGGGAGGGCAGAGCAGAGAAATTAACTACAGACAGAAAGAGAGCAGAGAGACGTTAACTAGACAGGAGGAGAGCACAGAGACGTTAACTACAGACAGAAGGAGAGCAGAGAAATTAACTACAGACAGAAGGAGAGCAGAGAAATTAACTACAGACAGGAGGACAGCAGAAAGAGGTTAACTACAGACAGAAGGAGAGAAGAGAGAGGTTAACTACAGACAGAAGGAGAGCAGAGAGACATTAACTACAGACAGAAGGAGAGCAGAGAGAGGTTAACTACAGACAGGAGAGCAGAGAAATTAACTACAGACAGGAGGAGAGCCTGATTTAACCAAGCCTGTCACAAAAAAATCTGCACCACATTCACCTTACCACCAGGGAGAGACACTTTCATTTTTTATTATAAAATTTTATATTCTGCTGCCCACTTGTGTTTCCCTGCAAGTGTAGGTCACAGCTCAACTACAGCATTTCATTACCTATGTTTTTCACCATCTGGTGTGCATGCATGAGTCACAGTTATCTGGAAATATCACCTTTCTGTCATCCAAAGTAAAGACGTTTTTAGGCAATTATTTCACAACTTTTATTAACTCATTAAATGCCAGATTGTTCTGGAACACTAAGCCACAGCAGTGCCTAGCCAACATGGCTGCTGACATTCAAAATTTTTAGATTGATCCTCTCAATGTGCAAACTTCTAATAAAACACTGTGGCGGCTACCTCTGGGTCATACATATACACTGCCTGGCCAAAAAAAAAAGTCGCCGTTGCACCCGTCATGCATAGTGCCCACTGTACAAACCTCTGGAGGTAGTGTTAAGATCTGGGGTTGCTTCAATTGGTCAGGTCTAGGCTCAGCAACGTTATGCAGCAATAAAATGAAGTCAGCTGAGTACCTGAATGTACTGAATGACCAGGTTATCCCATCAATGAGCATATTCCAGGAACGACAATGCCAAGATTCATCAGGCTCAAATTTTCACACATGAATTGGCCACCAGAGTACTAATCTTAACCCCATAGAAAGTCTTTGGGATGTGCTGGAGAAGACCTTACGGAGTGGTTCGACTCTCCCGTCGTCAATACAAGATCTTGGCCAAAAATTAATGCAACTCTGGACGGAAATAAATGTTGTGGCGTTGCATAAGGTTGTTGAAACAATGCCACGACGAATGCCCGCCATAATCAAGGCTATAGGCGGTCCAACGAAATATTCTTGCGTGCGACTTTTTTTTTGGCCAGGCAGTGTATAATTCACCTCCTACTGTCAACGCGGCTACGTCATAGACGGTAACTTCTATGACGTGTTCTTTGGGTTGAATGAGGTTTATAAATAAAGAACGCAGCTTCGTTGCAGTTGGCTCGACCAGGAAAGAAGTCTCAGTTTGGTAATTTCCCACACTCCTTCAACACATTATTTTGCCTATTCAACATAATTATTTGTTAATGAGGATAGATAGACGGCTCTAAATAGCACACCTTCTTGCTCAGTTCACTATTATAACAACGTCAAACAATATTGATGGAAATATAAATAATTAATTTTCAGTGCTTCTTCGATGTAATAGTGAAAAGTTTTCCATAAAAAATCAGCTCTTGCATAACTATAGATATGTAAAACTTAACAATAAACAATCACTGGTCATTTGTATAGATATGTACAAATGAGCTGTCCACGTGAGTTACTTTGTATCAACCGTTTCAAACAGAGACAGTTATCCTGAGGCAAAAATAATGTAGGCTAAAATCTGTGGTGTGAGGGACTAATTAAAAACAGAACCAACGAAAGGATGGTCACTGGAGAAGATATGGGAAATAACTGGACAGAAGTGGAAATCAGAAAATTATTAAATATAAATCAGGAAAGGGATATTACATTACATCACATTACATTATAGTCATTTGGCAGACGCTCTTATCCAGAGTGACGTACATAGTGCATTTTCAAACTAGGAACAAGTGCGTTAAAACAACCCTAAAAGGTAAATACAAAAAAAGTACCATTATAAAACCATTAAAAAAGATATTATAAAACTCATTTACAGTAGGCTACTGTCCGTGACTCAAATGTTTACCAGACGATTGCGGAACAACTGAAAGCTAGGGGCGTAATTTTCTCCTGTTACTGAGACAGTAGCATAGCAGTAGCCTAGTTTGTTATATTGTGCACTTGATTGTGTTCAATTTCTGTATATTATTGGTCACAGGCGCAGAAACATGTTGGTACAAATTGACGGGGACGTGTTATTTCCCACACGCCCCGATGTTGCTTTAGATGGTTAAACATGAGGTTTTTTAAATAATTGTAGAGTTGTTGTTTACAATTGTACATAATTGTAAATTGGCCCTTGTTTAATTTTACCTGACTAAAATTCTTTACTAGTGTAGCAGAGTAAAGATAAAAATAAAGACTGGTCGACTTTTGTTGCCCACAGCACTTCTATAGACCGTTCGTATTTTCATCGACTAAAGTTAAGTAACTGGGCACAAACTAACACTTTCAGGTTTTTGCTTTTTTTAAAATATATACACATATTAGAGTAAATATTTGTCACCCACAAACAAGATTCATGTCTTTGCTATGATGATAGACCATCAGTACAGTTCTAGGACATTCCTGTCGATTAAAGTTCAACCGAAAGTAGCGTAAAATCCGAAAAATGGCAGACAATGGGCTGGAAAGAACTTCAAGTCAAAGGTAGGTGAATCCAACATATCTTATTCTAATCTTTGATACTTGTCTTGTAGAAATTGCCTATACTTCGTCTTAAAAAAAAAAGAATGTCTCCCGAAGACATGGATAACACTGAGTGCTCCCCACTGCCTATAGTAGCCTAATTGCTCCCATACACAAACATCAACATATAATAAAGGCAAAACATAAGCAGAAAACAAATAGAATTAAAAATAAGACAGTGTATAAGTAGGGGATAGTGATCACTGGATAGAATAATTGTATGGTACACATGGAATATATAAGGTTACATGAAAAGATTGTGGCTGCGTTTACTAGCCTATAGCCGGAGCAACAATGTTAGAACATATTATTTTATAAAACACAAGAAAATTATTTAAATGACATATGTTTGAAATCTGTGGCGTACACACATCGTTAATTAATCGAAAAACACTTTGCTGAAAAAAATGCACTTATGTGGTGTTACAAAACACGACTTTTGTAAATGACTTTTAAAACAAACTTTTAAATCTTCCTGCTACTCACACAGGGGAAGTGCATTGTTATGATACGCAAGTGAAAACAACTACGTAATTCCTGCTCCGATGCAACCGGAAAAATTCAGTTAAAAAACTAAAAAACTAGCCCCGCGTTGCTCCTGCCCCATACACACCTCTGAACAAAATACCGAGGTCCAGACCTCGTGACCTCAATGGTGGGTACGGCTATGCTCAAGGGCATGATGTCAGTGTCCCCTGTGGAGCTATGAGCTCCATTCCTTAAGCATTATACAGAATCTGCTGTCTCTCTTGCTCTATCTCTTACCCTCTTTGTGCTTCATGTCGATGGCCTGCACGCCCGGGTACATCGCCCCCTGCTGGTCTCTGATAGGGACGATGAAGCAGTGAGGACCTGGAGGAGAGAGCAGGACAGCAGAGAGAAGGTCATCCTCCATTTAACCTTACAGCGTTATGATCCTGACCAACCTGCTCATAACCTTACAGTACTGAGCCTGACCAGGCTGCTCATAACCTTACAGCACTATGAGCCTGACCAGGCTGCTCATAACCTTACAGCACTATGAGCCTGACCAGGCTGCTCATAACCTTACAGCACTATGAGCCTGACCAGGCTGCTCATAACCTTACAGCACTATGAGCCTGACCAGGCTGCTCATAACCTTACAGCACTATGAGCCTGACCAGGCTGCTCATAACCTTACAGCACTATGAGCCTGACCAGGCTGCTCATAACCTTACAGCACTATGAGCCTGACCAGGCTGCTCATAACCTTACAGCACTATGAGCCTGATCAGGCTGCTCATAACCTTACAGCACTATGAGCCTGATCAGGCTGACACTCACATTTGAGATAATTCTGCCCAACCTCCAGGGATGTGTTTTGCTAATACACCAGTGTTCAGATACTTGTTCTGCTGAATCATGATGTCTTGTAGGTAGGGCTCCAACAGGAGCACTGGCTAACAACAACTTTACTACTAGAAGCCTACTAGAACCAATCAGATTGCAGGAAACCAATCTCACAAACTGTAACTGTTCCATAACAGTAAATGGGCCCTCTCAGTACAGGTTCTACAGTAAAATGGCCGTTTCCTCATTTTTCCCCCAGTAAAAATCTCAATGGGGTATTACTGGTTAAATAAAATTTGGGGTGAGAAGTCTTTGCAACCTTGGCATTCCCCATTCAGGATGAGCTGGGCAAAGACGCTGGCGTAGTTCCCCTTCATGGCGTTCCCGATGTACATCTTCATGGCGTCGTTGCAGGGCGTGTTTATGATGAACTCCTGAAGGGGCAGAAGAGAATGACATGCTTTCTGTGAACGGCAGTGCAAGTCGCCCCTAACGCAGAGAGAGACGTCATTAATCACACAGACTCTCATTCAGTCATCTGTCGGGATATGTCGTGATATAGCCCTGCCATCAGCCTACCTGTGACGTGGGGTCATATCGCGCCTCCGTGAGAATCCCACGCACATTGCTCCCGTGACCCCGCTCCGTCATGGCGAACATCCCCGTGAACTCCAGCTCCTGCCAAAAAACAACACCCCCAACATCAGGGTGTGCCCCAAACTGTCAAATCCCACCCACAACATCAACAACACGCCCACTTGGGGAGCCACAGGATCTGTGGAGTTTCACTTCACTATCAACAGCCTGTTCAAACCCAAGAAACCTGGTGAGGTGAGCTTCCTGTGCAACCAACTTTAACTCATCAGTTAAGTGCTGAGTTACTACAAATACCAGCAGACCCTGCGGCTCTCCAGGACCAGGGCGGGGGATCCTGATACAGCAGCACTGACATCATTAACATTAATATTATTATTTTAAATAAAGCAATGAATGCTGATGAGCACAAAATGGCGGACATTCCAGAGCTGGTCACCCTAACACGCCTCACCGTAACGGGCCAGTACCACTTCTCCGTCTGCTCTGGGCTCCCCAGGTTAGTGATAGCACCCCCGTACAGCCCACACACCACCCCCATCTGCAGAGAGAGAGAGAGGCGCTGGGTAAAGACAACAGCTACAAACATCACGTCTCACAGCGAGCGCGATCCTAGCGTGTAAACATGGTCATGTGATAAATGCATATTCCATGGATGTAATAAAATGCTAATTCAAATATGCCAGATTCTATCGTTCATATTTAGGAAGATAGAATTAAAAATGTTCCTGACCTAAATAAAAATCCCCTGCGGGGTAAATTATTTTATTAGCTCAGATTTTACTGAGTCCCAGATACTGAGCTCTGTGCTCTTAACCAAAGCTCTGCCTTGCTAATGTCTGAGTCATCTGAGCATGTCAGAACATTAGCAATGACTCTTCTGAAGTAACAGAAGCTCTTGTAGTTAAGAAGCAGAGAGGATGGAAGGAACACTGGAGTTGACTATCTGGTGAGTCTATAAAAATCTTTGGTAACACTGTGTTATATCCCAGTCAGAGCCATATAGAGAGAGTTGCATCAACTCCGTTCACTCCAACGGGCCAATTATAGAGAAATGGCGGATCGTGGAGTCTCAATAGTTCCAAACGTTGGCAGTAGCGCCGTAGTGTAGCAGTGCTTTTGACTGTAGCCTACTGTTTTGACTGCACTTTACAAAATTAAGAAGTTAGAATCAACATAATATTTGATACTTATCTCATTAGCACATTTGAATTGAATTAACGATGTGAGTTAAAGCATGTTAGCTTAGTTAAGTTAGCTTATTACTTTTCCATCAAATTAGTAGATATACACAGTACTCCAGAGCAGAGATGAGGTCATAATAACTCTGACCTCATAATGAAAGCTGTGTGGTCATTTATACAGTACCTTAACTCCAGTGGCTGCATCTGCTGTACAGATGACTTCTGTGATCCCCATACTTTTACATATAAATGCCTTCTGTCTTTCTTTCACCTGCATGCAACACAGCAAAGTTCTCCTCATAAATAAAGGACAAAGAACACCATCATGGATATGCCGTTTACTCATTCATTCATTTGACTGACAGCTTATTCCTATACACAAATGCCGATCTACATATGCAGTACTGATTGGCATGAACGGTTGACAGCTCTTTTTACAGCCGTAGTCGCAACGTGTTTTTCTGTTTCAAAGGGTGACAAATAACTGCTTGTGTAAATGACACGGCCCTGCTCCTATATTTTCACACAACAGCATGAACCGCATTATATACAACAGTGTGGTCATGTGTTAATAAAATGAGATGTAGCCTACCTGATCTTTCAGGTGACGGCGGATTTCGGGAAGTTTTATCACAAAGTGCAGTCGCTCCACCGTCAGGTCTCTCGTCTCGTCCAGCGTGAGGTCATAGCTAGAACACATTGTAAAAGCACACAGTTGTTAGTTTTACTTTTTTTTTTTAATTTACTGTTTCGTGGGATGCCATAATGTTGCCTAATGTCGACTAATTTTAATAGCATGTGGAAAGGGTTGTATAGCATATCGCAAAGAGGTTTAAATCGAAAACTTTGTAGAGTGGCCAACTGCCATCTAATCAGTATTAATACACTCTCCTTAAAAGCTTCTGAAATCAGTTTACATTGTTGCTCATATAATCCCATCCCAGTGCGAATGGATTTAACAGGATATCGCCTGGCAGGTCAAAGATTTGCCAAGAGACCGAATGAGGCATCCACAGATGCGGATTGATAAACTGGCTAACCTATGTAGCACAAGAAAGTGTGAACGTTATCGAACAATAGCTATAGCTGATGCATTAAATACGTGTTGAAGTTATAAGAAAAATACCAAAAGGGAAGTTTGTCTGCGCTTTAGAGACGAACGACGTAGGCTAAATGCAACAAATTTAATTCAAATATTTAATATGCCAACCTGCTAGATTTGAAAAGCTCGCAGTGGCTTATTTCTTGTCGGAGGCGGTCCTTGAAATCGCAGAATTGTCCGTCGAGGTATCTGGAGAGGCTGCTTCTTGTGGACGTCTCTGCCATGTTTTGGGAAACGAGTTAAAAGTGCCTTCTTTCCAAAAGCACTGTTGCTGCTGGGAAAGACTCGCTCATTCAGCTCGACTTCCGCGTGATGATGATGTCACACTCAGTGGAGTTTTGAGTGCGCTGTACGCCTCCTGATTGGCTCACAGCAGTGCTGTCGGTTTAACCAGAGATTGTATAGTACACGTGGAACGTGGTCCGTCAAGATCTTATGTGGTGTTAACGGTAAAATACGCGAAACGTCAACGAAAAAGATAGGCTACCATGTTAAACACATGGTAGGCTACGTTGCCATTTTTAGTGAAATGACTTGTTTTTAAGGCAAACGAATGAAATAAACTCTTTGTTTTGTAAAGTATCAGTTTCAACAACACAATATGCGGTTTGTTTTCCGGCTGCATCAGCCCAGGACGCCGTTCTAATATATCTAATACCTAAGTCGAAGATGAAAGGGCCCACGCTAGAATTCCTTGAAGCTCTGGTATGTTTGTAATGTTCTGACACATCATGTGACACATTATCAGGTATATACAAGTTAAGTGACTAAGATAGGCTATCTCCAGAAGTATAAAAATGACAATACAATTTGCAAACGCTCTTATCCTGAGCGGATAATTACAGTCATCTTGTAACTATTATGAGCATCTGTTTTGTGTTTTAATGTCTGTCCCCCTTCTGAAAATCAGATAGGCCTAGAAAAGCTTCAGATGAACAATCCATTTTAATTACATTGAATGTTGTCATTGCCAGTGTCCTCTTCTTTGCCGTGGCATGTTGGGGGGGGGGGGGGGGGTAACACCAACACGAAGGACACAGGTAGGCTGAACAAACTGGTGAAAAAAGCAGGCTCTGTAGTAGGAGCTGGTCTGGACAGTCTGGAGGTGGTTGCAGAGGGGGGGACGAGGAGGAAACTGCATGCTATGCTGGACAACCCCACCCATCCCCTTCATGATGTGCTAACCGGGATGAGGAGCACGTTCAGCCATAGACTTATCCTCCCCCGACACTCCACTAAGCGCTTTGGCCAGTCCTTCGTGCCAGTAGCCATCAGGCTCCACAACAAGAACTGAGGCCTGATGGACTTTATGCATTTTGCACATGGCTCTTTTTCACATGGCTCTTTTGCACATGCATTTTTGCACATGGCTCTTTTGCACATGCATTTTTGCACATGGCAGATTAGATTATTTTTTATTGCCGGTTGTGCTAAATAAAATAAAAAATCTAACAAAAGCTGAGCTTTAAGATCGTTTAATTTCCATGAATATTTTCGGAATTAAGAGTGCGGAGAACGAAGAGCACATGTAGGCTATCCACAATTATAATGTTGATTAAAATGTGCACAATTTTGCGACGCAAGTTAAAATAATTTTATTACTTACCTAATAGCCTAATTGAGGAGAATCGGCTACATTTGATGGCATTGAGTAATTGGTGAATTAAATGCTGATGTAGCCTATTGTTAATCAAGGAAACTGATTGAAAAATTATTAAGACCAATAATCAGTTTAAAGGGAAGTTTTCCGCCCCACCAATTTTCAGCTCAGGAGCCGCCACTGATCAAATATAACATTGGATCTTCTGTTATCTTTGGATCTGTTCTGTTAGAGGACTTTTGTTGGAAATGAAGCTGCCTCAGAATGTTTAACAAACAGTGTTTGCTGCCATAAATCACCATGACAACACATCTATTGAGAATTATGTTCCACTAGCTAACACAACAGAAGCACATAAGGCCACCTGCTTACTGTATAGTATATGTAGAGTTACCCTAGCCATCACCACTGAATAAAATCTTCCCAGTATTTGGCTCATGAGAGAACTGGGTTCTTGTCGGTAAAGTGGTAAAGGGTGCGCTTGTTTACGGACACCCAGTGCCCTCCCGGCCTTATGACAGGAGGAGACGGGGAAGGGCGTGACATCGCCGCTTGTCACCGCTGTGTCAGAGTGGGCAGTTTAAATTGAGGGAAAACTCCGCCCAGCTGCTACGACACCTAGCAACCGGGAGCCCCTAATGGAGTGCGCCCGCCCAGTAGGACAATGTTGTATCCTTGGGGTTCCGAAACACAACCAGAATCTGGGGGAGGAAAAGACAGGAATGTAATATATATTAATTATGAATAATGTAATGTATATTAATTATAATGTAATTCATTGTTCATCAGAATGAGTGACTTATTAGACTCCTAGTACCATAAGTACCTTCTCATAGGCTATCCTGAGTGTCTTTTAACTCAAACTCATGTAAGAATATCAGCCTGAAACTAAGATTTCTTTCTCAGCTATTTGCATCTTATTCCTTCAAATCAAGTGAAAAGAAAACAGTTTCTTGTTTTTAGATCTCGAAGCCAGTTTTAAATTTATCATTAGAAGTAATTTATAATTTAGAAGTAAATAGAAGCCTCTTGCCCAATGCATGCTGGGATAGCATAATCCCCCGTGACCCAGACCAGGGCTGTGTCCGAATCAGAGCCCTATACCCTTTTGAGTACGCATATTTGAGTCCACTTCATCAAAAAACTTTTGAGTGGGCGACGTTTTCTCACAAATGGGGGTACTTAAAATACCAGGATGAACCACTTATTTCCGAGGTTTTGTTGAGGGAATTCAGGAGCACGCTCATCTGCAGAACTGTGCACTCACCCGACAATTTCAGTAAGTAACTCGGAAGTAAAAACGTAAAAGACGTAGAGCGTATATGCATATCTATGATACAAGAGTGGGTCATATTACGAAATACTCTTTTTGATTTTTGTTAATTCTATCATCATTCATAGTCTACACTTTGTAACAACTTTGTATGACTTTGTCATATGTTAACTGACTGATATTCTCAATAAAAATTAAAAAATTAAAAAAGATATTACAAACTACTTCCTCACTAGTTTGGAAAGAGTTTTGCGGGATTTCTTTCGCACACTGCTTGCAATGTGAGGGGACAGGGCACATAGTAGACGGGTGGACAGTGGACAGGGAACAGGGCTCTGATTCGGACACAGCCCAGGAATAAGCAGGTAGATGGATGGATGGAAGTCATTCCCTTCAGTGACCTGTTTCGTGTACTCGGGTAACTTGGTTTTCTCAGCACCTTTACAAGATGGTTTATGTGACTACCAAATTTGCAGTATTGTTTCATTGTATTATTGTATTGTATTGATGGTACAGTTTTAATATGTTCATATAACTCTGAGAAACGATGGTTCTCGTATTCGATTCTCCACTTCGAACCGAAAGCAAAGAGTGTCCCTGTTCACGCGTCCACTTGATTAGTAATGTCTGTCCCATCCGACTATAAGGCCATTTATCAGCACTGTGCAGGACAGACATGTCTGGCCTGTTGCCTGGCAACTCTCAGCGGTAAAATGCACATCCAGGCCATGGATAAAGCGCTGTCACACGTCACACACCCGTGTCACACGTCAGAAAGATGTGTCACACCGCCACACAAACATGTCACACACCACACAGACGTGTCACATGTCACACAAACATGTCACACACGCCACACAAACATGTCACACCCACCACACAAACATGTCACACGCTACAGAGATGTGTCACACGCTACAGAGACGTGTCACACGCTACAGAGACGGGTCCTTTCACTTCCGTCACATGAATCATTTCAGGAGAAAATCATCAGTCAGTCATACTGATGACACTGGTGATGACAGAGTGGAGTAAGGGTAAGGTGGTAAGGTGGGTTTTTCAGGCCTAACTGGCTGTGGAAACAGGGTGGCTGTAAATACAGGTGAGTAAATGCAGTTTAGCCCCTGTGTGAGCACCAATACCTGTGTAATCTGTGGTTGTAATTGGGGCCGTTTATATTTAGTCTGAAAGGTTAGCAAAGTGAAACAAGGGCAAACTTCATATCAGACTCTTATAGGGCATACCATGAATATTTTATGAGAGATATTCCTTTGTCTAAAGGAGATAAATTATCATCAACAAGAGTCCCATAAAACAACTGGGACTAGGTCCAGTAAGGATCTGGGATGCATTGTGCTCCTGAAAGAACAAACATTACTGCACTCACTCAAAAACAAAACACCACCAATTTATCACCAGTTACTACTAAAATATATCTATAGAGTATGAAAATTGCTACATAACCAAGACCATGTGCCAGGTAGAAAGGTTTGATTGGAACAAACTTGTGTCTGCTTGTACGGGTCTCATAATGTAATGAGTAAACAACTACAAGACAAGTAAAACGGTATAAGCATATGTACCTTACATTCTGCACTGGAAATTAAGTAGCCGACCAAGCCTACCAATTCAGTAGCATAGTAGTAGCACAGTAGTGTTCATATATGCTAACAGATATTATACATTTCTTTTTATTATTTATTATTTATTTCGCAGCCTGATTATTCTCAACAGATGTCTACATAGAAAATTATATAATTTTTTTATTTTATTTTATTTTTTAAATGTGCGTATCTCAGCATTACATCTTTATACGGCCCTGCTAAGACTCAAAGCGCAGATCGTAGGTGCGTCCCAATACACAAAAAATGCATCCTCCTTTCCTCCACTACCACCTCCTCTCCTCCGTGCCCCGGAAACCCATCTTTGTGTCCTAATTTAATGTTGCCGATTACATATTAAAGGTTACAAATTAATTAATGTCTCGACATAAACCGCAATGTCAGGTACATTGTATACTGTACATGCAATGACTTGTACTCTTAACGTTCAGGCAGTTTTGCATACTTCCGGGTAGGAGAGGAGTGGTAGTGGGGGAGTGGAGGGAAGGAGGAGAGCAGTGGTAGTGGGGGAGTGGAGGAAAGGAGGAGAGGAGAGGAGTGGGGGAGTGGAGGAAAGAGGCGTGAAGAATATTGGGACGCAGCCCATGGCAGTGTCCGAATCAGAGCCCTGTCTTCTGCGCCCTGTCTCGTGCGTACAGTGCACTGGCAGAAGTGTGCTGTTTAATGTGCACTGTTTAGCAGTCCACGAAAAATATCCGCACTGTGGAAGTGTCGTAAGCAGGTCATAAGACGTCCCACCAGTGTTGCCATGTCCACGGTTTTACAGCTAAATTGGGATACTTTCAAAGTGCAGTCATGGGTAAAAGTGAAAGGTCGTAAAGCACACACTTATTTAAAAAAGTAAAAACATGATGATTTCTATTTAAAATACGTTGGTTTCGGTTAAAAATAGCCTATAATTTGGGCTAGTTTTAAGTCGCCATTTGGCTGGAAAGTCTTACAAGATCTGGCAACCCTGCGCCCCACTTTTGCGCTGCCATGTCACATGTTGTTTTTGTGTATTTGAAGGAAAACATCAGCAAAGCTGCACCTCATTTTTTTAAAACGAAACCTCACGTCATATTTATGTGACCAAAATGGTTGTGTACTTCTTGAAAAGTGTGCTCCCGAATGTACTCAGAGAAACCCCGGAAGTAAGTGTGTCATCCGGGTGTTTGAAATATACTGCAATTTGAAATTGTTTTGCGTACTCTATGACTTTCTCGCCTTACCTACTCACCAAGGCTACTCAACAGTGTGGAAGAGTGCTGATTCGCATACTCACCAAGGCTACTCAACAGTGTGGAAGAGTGCTGATTCGCATACTCACCAAGGCTACTCAACAGTGTGGAAGAGTGCTGATTCGGACACGGCTCATGTTTTTGATGATATAGGCAGGTCTACATTAATCTACTGACGTTGTGGGCTGCATCCCAATATTCTTCACTCCCCACCTCCCTTCTTCCACTCCCCCACTACCACTCCTCTCCTACCCGGAAATATGCAAAACTGCCTGAACTTTTTGAGTACAAGTATTTGCATGTACAGTATACAATGTACCTGACATTGCGGTTTGCGTCGAGACATTAACATCCAACTGTCTGTTTTTCTCCACCAGAACAACCTGCTTGACCCGCATCAGTCTGGCTTCAGAACCGGCCATTCCACCGAAACTGCTCTCCTGGCTGTGACTGAGGCACTCACCACTGCTAGAGCCTCCTCCCTCTCCTCTGTTCTGATTCTCCTTGACCTGTCTGCGGCATTCGACACGGTCAACCACAAACTCCTGATCTCCACACTCGCTGAGATGGGCATTTCTGGAACTGCCCTCTCTTGGTTTGTATCGTATCTCACTGATAGATCCTACCAAGTCTCCTGGAAGGGTTCCGTCTCTGCTCCCCGTCCCCTGTCTACAGGAGTCCCGCAGGGATCTGTACTGGGTCCTCTGCTGTTCTCTATGTATACTAAGTCTCTTGGCTCAGTAATCCATTCACATGGCTTCTCATACCATAGCTATGCTGATGATACTCAACTCTTCCTCTCTTTCCCTCCCTCTACCCCACAGGTTAAGGAGAGGATATCTGCTTGTCTGACTGACATCTCTGAGTGGATGGCTACCCATCACCTGAAGCTCAACATTGACAAGACAGAGCTCCTCTTCATGCCGTACAAGACCTCCCCACTACATGACCTCTCCATCACCGTTGATGGGACCGTGGTGGCTGCCTCCCGCTCTGCAAGGAACCTGGGGGTGGTCCTGGACGACCGGCTGGACTTCAAAGAGCACATCAGGGCGACGGCACGGTCCTGCAGGTTCCTCCTGTACAACATCAGGAGGATTCGACCGTACCTGACCACCTACTCCACCCAGCTTCTTGTCCAGGACCATGGTCACCTCACCCCTGGACTACTGCAACTCCCTGCTCGCAAGCCTACCGGCCTGCGCCATTCTGCCTCTTCAACTCATCCAGAATGCAGCTGCCCGGCTTGTGTTCAACCTCCCGAAATTTTCCCACGTAACCCCCCTGCTGAGGTCTCTCCACTGGCTGCCAGTTGCAGCCAGGATCAGGTTCAAAGTTCTGACCCTGGCCTACACTGCAGCCAATAGGACAGGCCCCGCCTACCTGCAGGACTTAATCCAGAACTATGTTCCTGCTCGACCACTTCGCTCTTCTACAGCAGGGCGACTGGCACCCCCCCCCCCTCCGTGTCAAAGGCTCTCGCTTGTCCCGACTGCGGAGTTTTTCCACATTAGCACCTCAGTGGTGGAATGAACTTCCCATTCCCCTACGTTCTACTCCAACCCTGCCTGCATTCCGTCGAGGCCTGAAGACACACCTCCTCAGACTCCACCTTGACTGATATCCTCACCTAGGAATATCAGTTCCCTGTTCCCTGTGTCTTCCTGTCTGTTATTATAGTTTATAATAGTATTTGGAATGTTTTATCATAGTATAGTTTATAATAGTATTTGGAATGGTTTATAATAGCATAGTTTATAATAGTATTTTGAATGGTTTATAATAGTATAGTTTATAATAGTATTTGGAATGGAAGTGTGGTGTTGCTGATTTGCCCACAGCTTACTGTGAACTACAGTCAACGTTCATTGCTAGGGATAGCTGCTACATTATGCAAAGGATGTGCTTTGCCTCGTCTGTTCTGTAATGATGATGATGTCTCTGTACGCACTTACTGTACGTCGCTTTGGATAAAAGCGTCTGCTAAATAAATGTAATGTAATGTAATGTATTAAATGAATATGTAACCATTAATATGTAATTAAGATGTAATCAGCAATATTAGATTAAAATACGAAGATCCGTTTCCGGGGCACGGAGTAGAGGAGGTGGTAGTGGAGGAAGGGCGGGTGCATTTTTCGAGTATTGGGATGCACCCGTGGTCGTGCTTTTTTTACAGCTTCGCGTTTCCCCTTCGTTGTAGTTTGTCCCTTGCCTGTCGCCGTTGCCGGTAAGCTGTTTGGGTTTGAGTGGTCCAAAATGGCGATGGACTACGCGTCCACGTCCACAGCTGGGCTTTCGTACCAAAATGTTGGGGATTACTACCCTAGAAAACTCGGGCCCAAGCCCGACGTCGTTCCGTGTGGAGTGACCGAGAGGAAAGTGAGTCCACTGGACAAACCTGATATGGTGGCGGTGGATGTTATCAGCATCAATGAGCCAGGTAGGCTTGCTAACGTTAGCCGCTAACGCGGCTAGGCTAAGGTAGGCTGGAAAACGCACCAAACTGATATTTCAGCGGAGGTGGAAGCTGAAAGCGTGTAAACACTGTTATTAAGTTGCATAGCTAACGTTAGTACCGTTCACACTGTGTAGCCTATCATTCACTGGCCTGACATTTCTAGGCGAAATTCCAGCTGACAGACAGATTGACATGGCTAACGTTCGTCAACCACAAAGGCAACCATTCAGTAACCACGTTACTGTTGGCTCTATAAAAATAAAATGAACGTTATCAAAAACACAAACTTTGTTTTGTTTTTTCTTGTGCTTGTTGGCTTGGTTTGGATACCAGTGCTATGCTATCCTACGAATGCTACAGCATACCTATATCATGCAACACCTACACATTTATTCTGTAAACTTAAGAATTATTTGGTCGTCTTATATGTTAAGTGCTGTATTCAGAGAAAACCTTTAAATAATTAGGCCTGTGTCATGACTATTTCATGACTTTACTATTGTTTCTTTTTGCAGATATTCCGCTTCACCGGAAAAAGCAAGAAACCGATACATACGTTTTGGTGAGTTACGATTTCTCACAAAAAAATGTCATAGTTTACATATTTTTGGCGAAATTACAAAAATGTTTAATTCGAACGGAAAACGGAGCGTCTGTAAGTGTAAACAAACAGTGGCGTATTTTAATTTGCCTGCTGAACACGTCCTTACCTTCCTTCTCATATAAGCTGTTTTATTCTGTAGTCGCTGTTTACGAATAAGCCAAACATTATTATGAAAGCATTAATGTTTGCAAAGTGTTTTGAGCTCATGGGAGGATTCAACAGAAAAGACACAGCAGTAGTTCACAGAATTTGGAAAAAAAATTGAGCTTAGATTGAGTTGAGATATATGAGATATATGACATCTTTTATACGGAGCACATTTTACCGAGGAAGCTTAATTTATTTTACTACTACGTTAAATTCACCATGCACATAGTATGACAGCTGACATGCATGTACTGCTACTGCCCACTAGATGTCAGTATTGTGTTAGGCTGAGGTTTAGCCGAGGCCTTTCGGCTCACCAGGATGTGATCCTGTTTGTTTGCTAACAGCAGATCCAGTTCCAGTCCTGGTGAATATGTGGACAGATTTGCTCAAGGATTTTCAGACTGAATATTTATAAATTGCTAATTGAACGGTGCATATAATTGCATTCACTTGTATGAAAAAAGTGCAACATTAATACGATTTTGATTGATTACATCTCACAATCCTGACTGTTAGTCTGAAGCAACATGTATCCCATCTCCTTGTTTACCTAGGGAAATAGTGTAACATTTAAAGGGGAATAGCCCAACCCTAATTCTCTTAAAGGGGAATAACAGAATGCTTTAAAGGGGAAGTGTAACCTGTGTGTTTGTGTCTGTGCTGCAGAGTTCCTTCCACCCGTTCAGGAGGACACACAGGTCTTTCCTGGGGAAGTTTAAAGCAGAACTGCGTCTGGTGATGGGAGACAGGCGGGTGGGTGAGACTCACAATGCTGCTCCTTTCACTGCTATTATCCCTCTATTATGTGAATCTGTGAACCCACCCACACCTGCACCTTACCTGTGTGTGTGTGTGTGTGTGTGTGTGTGTGTGTGTGTGTGTGTGTGTGTGTGTGTGTGTGTGTGTGTGTGTGTGTGTGCGCATGTGCTGTTAGTGTGTGTGTGTGTGTGTGTGTGTGTGTGCGCCGCGCGCGCGCATGTGCTGTTAGTGTGTGTGTGTGTGTGTGTGCTGCTTTCACTGTGCTATAATCTCTCTGTAAATCTGTGAACCCACCCACACCTGCACCTTACCACTGTATGTGTTGTTAGTGTGTGTGTGTTGAACGGCAGCACACACCGGTCAGGGAGACAGATAAGGATTTCAGGGAAATACCGCTCATTTGCTCTATCAGTGTTGGGTTCAAAGAAAGGCTAACCTTGTTTTTTCCTTTGGTTTGCTAGAAGCATCTCCCGTGCCAGCGATATTGATACTAGAAGCGTCTCCCGTGCCAGCGATATTGATACTAGAAGCGTCTCCCGTGCCAGCGATATTGATACTAGAAGCTTCTCCTGTGCCACCGATATTGATACTAGAAGCATCTCCCGTGCCAGCGATATTGATACTAGAAGCTTCTCCTGTGCCAGCGATATTGATACTAGAAGCGTCTCCCGTGCCAGCGATATTGATACTAGAAGCTTCTCCTGTGCCACCGATATTGATACTAGAAGCATCTCCCGTGCCAGCGATATTGATACTAGAAGCGTCTCCCGTGCCACCGATATTGATACTAGAAGCGTCTCCCGTGCCACCGATATTGATACTAGAAGCTTCTCCTGTGCCAGCGATATTGATACTAGAAGCTTCTCCTGTGCCAGCGATATTGATACTAGAAGCGTCTCCCGTGCCAGCAATATTGATACTAGAAGCTTCTCCTGTGCCACCGATATTGATACTAGAAGCATCTCCCGTGCCAGCGATATTGATACTAGAAGCTTCTCCTGTGCCACCGATATTGATACTAGAAGCATCTCCTGTGCCACCGATATTGATACTAGAAGCATCTCCTGTGCCACCGATATTGATACTAGAAGCGTCTCCCGTGCGCGGCACTAGCGATATTGATAGGCTCGGGTCTGTAGGGGCTCGGGCCTGTAGGGGCAGGCACAGGGGGGGCTCGGGCCTGTAGGGGCTCGGGCCTGTAGGGGCAGGCACAGGGGGGGCTCGGGCCTGTAGGGGCAGGCACAGGGGGGGGCTCGGGCCTGTAGGGGCTCGGGCCTGTAGGGGCAGGCACAGGGGGGGCTCGGGCCTGTAGGGGCTCGGGCCTGTAGGGGCAGGCACAGGGGGGCAGGCTTAGCTCTGACCCCAGCCTGCGTAAGCAGCTTTGGGATAAAGCAGCCCTGAACGAGGGGCCCATCTGCTGGATGGCTGGGTTCCAGTGCAGGGGTAGCGCTCCAGCCTCCTCCCTCTGCTTCCTCCCTACACCTCCTCCCTGCACCTCCTCTCAAATCTTTCTCCCTCTGCCTCCTCCCTCTGCCTCTGCATTCAGACAGGCACTTTCTCACTGCAGTCAGGTGGCCGTATTGTAGCTAATCCTGATGTGTTGTTGGACTGGTTGTGTTTTTAGTTTATTTTATGCTTCCTGGTGATTTACAGAAACAGGCAGCTGATAAAAGGTGAGTTGCCGTTACTACAGCAACGGGGCTGATCCATGTGCGATTGACACCTGCGCTGTCCTGCCTTCACACTTGTGCAAAGAGCCAGAATGAGCTGATGCCAAACGTTAACTAGAGCAGAGACTGCAGGTCTGATCAGATGCACTGCAGTTCACTGCAGGTCTGATCAGATGCACTGCAGTTCACTGCAGGTCTGATCAGATGCACTGCAGTTCACAGCAGGTCTGATCAGATGCACTGCAGTTCACAGCAGGTCTGATCAGATGCACTGTAGAGGGGATTTAGTGCAGTTTGGGCTTTACAGTCAGTTGGAGGATCAGATGTAACTCTGTGTGTAACTCTGTGTGTAGCTCTGTGTGTAACTCTGTGTGTAGCTCTGTGTGTAGCTCTGTGTGTAGCTCTGTGTGTAGCTCTGTGTGTAGCTCTGTGTGTAGCTCTGTGTGTAGCTCTGTGTGTAGCTCTGTGTTTAACTCTGTGTGTAACTCTGTGTTTAATGTGTTTTTCAGTCCTGGAGGATCCTGCTGTTTGGTCTCCTGAACGTGATCTGCACCGGCTGCCTGCTAATGTGGTGCAGCTCCACCAACAGCATGGGTGAGTAACTACACCACCCCTACACCACTCTTACACCACCCATACTACACCCTTACACCACCCTTACTCCACCCTTACACTGCCCATACTACACCCTTACACCGCCCCCTACTCCACCCCTACACCACTCTTACACCACCCATACTACACCCTTACACCACCCTTACACTGCCCATACTACACCCTTACACCGCCCCCTACTCCACCCCTACACCACTCTTACACCACCCATACTACACCCTTACACCACCCTTACACTGCCCATACTACACCCTTACACCGCCCCCTACTCCACCCCTACACCACTCTTACACCACCCATACTACACCCTTACACCACCCTTACACCGCCCCCTACTCCACCCCTACACCACTCTTACACCACCCATACTACACCCTTACACCACCCTTACTCCACCCTTACACTGCCCATACTACACCCTTACACCGCCCCCTACTCCACCCTTACAACACCCCTATTCCACGCTTACTCCACCCTTACACCACCTTTACTCCACCCCTACAACACCCCTATTCCACGCTTACTCCACCGTTACACCACCCATACTCCACCCTTACACTACCCTTACTCCACCCCTATTCCATGCTTACTCCACCCATACTACACCCTTACAACACCCCTATTCCACGCTTATACCACTTTTACTCCACGCATACTCCATCCCTACTCCACCGTTACACCACCCAACAGCCTGGGTGAGTAATTATTTTCCCTGGGGTTTATAGAGCCTGCAGTTATGCGCCATAGAGGCTGTGAAAGCTGCTGTCTGAAGCACAACAATGTACACAGCGTGATGAAGAGTATAAAAATGACTACAGCCTGGAACAACATGAAACTGACCTGTGAAACCCCCCCCCCCCCCCCCACCACACCACCCTGAAAGTACAATCAAGCTTTAAGGAAATGTTGATTGTTTTGAGTGATGAAGGATAATGAATTTGAAAACAAGGCTTAAATCCATTTATGAGTAATCCTTTGGAAAGCCGATCGATGTCGGCACAGAGCAGCCGGGAAAGAGGAGATGTCTGTGTATTGAGCTGAAAGAAGGGAGCGCTAACATCGATATTCTGCCACACAAACCCACCGCCACCGATGAGCTCAGTACCCCGGAGGCTGGAAGGCCACAGACAGATGCTGCTTCATGAATGCATCGTGCATGTTATGTGCTAAGTGCTAACACTAAATTTAAAGGATTCTTACATGTTACTTTTTGAGCATTTGGGAAGAGTTTGGTTACCTTGCGGTGAACCATGACGCCATGCATTCCAGTGCACGTTTGCCTCTCGGAAGGTTGTGTAAAACATGCGTGTGTGTAAAACACACGTGTGTGCAGCTCGTACAGAAACCGCTTCAAGCTGTCATAAAAAGAGGCTCGGGTTTTACTCTTTGTTTGTTTGTGATGTTTTGTTTGCGCGCCGGTCTCATAATTGAGCGGTTTGTTTTGTGAGGACCGGGACTGCGCTCGTCTGAAGGAGAGCGGGATGGCGGTATCGATGTTAGCGGTATTTTGGGAGCGGATACGCGGGTGAAGAGAGAAAGCGATCCCCTGCCCCAGGCGCTGAGCTCAGACGGATGAGTCCTCCAGGACTCTGTTTGTTATTGTCAGCGCATCCGTAGCTCAGCTCCCATTACAAGCTGTTGGAAATGAACACACTTAAACATGATATCAGCATCCTTCTGTAGTCTACCCTGTCACATCTTGCCCCATTACAGGATATACAGTATATATATATATCCTTCCTGTTGAACATTATCTACATTATTTCTGTAGATACGTCGTTTCCTCAGGCCCCAGCACTGGATGGCCAGTTTATGCCATACCATAGATATAAATGCCATACCATATAAATATCATACACCATAGACATAAATTCCATACCATATAAATATCATACCATAGATATAAATGCCATACCATATAAATATCATACCATAGATATAAATGCTATACCATATAAATATCATACCATAGACATAAATGCCATACCATATAAATATCATACCATACATATAAATGCTATGCCATAGAAATATCATACCATAGACATAAATGCCATACCATAGAAATATACCATAGACATAAATGCCATACCATAGAAATATCATACCATACATATAAATGTTATGCCATAGAAATATCATGCCATACATATAAATGCCATGCCATAGAAATATTATACCATACATATAAATGCTATGCCATAGAAATATCATACCATAGACATAAATGCCATACCATAGAAATATCATACCATAGACATAAACGCCATACCATAGAAATATCATACCATACATATAAATGTTATGCCATAGAAATATCATACCATACATATAAATGCCATACCATAGAAATATCATACCATAGACATAAATGTCATACCATATTCATGTCATACCATAGATATAAATGCCATACCATATAAATATCATACCATAGACATAAATGCCATACCATATACATGTCATACCATAGATATAAATGCCATACCATATAAATATCATACCATAGACATAAATGATATACCGGGGCTGTGTTCGGAATCGCTCCCTATTCACTCCCTCCCTATACACTACTTAGGGAATCTACATAGGGCACTAGATAGGGATTCACTGGTGGAAAAGAAGGAGGTGATTTCGGACACTACATAGTCTGAATAGGTTACTTAGCAACGCGCAACGCTTGCGTGACCGCGGTCACCGGCTTGGTGAGAAAGCATGCAAGAAACGGTAAAAAAAAGTTCTTTTTTAATTTTGAACAAGGGTTTTGTTGTCTCGTTGTAGGTAGATAGGTAAGTTAGGTAACTAGGTAGCTAGCTAGCTAATTAAGTTGCATTTTCCATTAAACAGTAATAATTGTTAAATTAAAAAAATAGCTAACACTGTAATATATTTAATCTACCACGTTTATTTATATTTCGGTTATAAAGCCGATTAAACTGATTTAATATAGGCTACAAGATGAAACTTGCATTTATATTTACATTTGTAGACCAGCGCAGGCTCAGCCGTTGCCATCTTGACAAAAAAAAAATCTCCGGTCATGTAGTGTCGTTTGTACCCTACATTTTGTGGTGCATTGTGGGGGATATTGAGTGGACTATTTAGGGTGTCAAATTGACATTTTGAATTTTGGACACCCTACAAAATGACTGATACCCTAAATAGTGCACTATATAGTGAATAGGGAGCGATTCCAAACAAAGCCCATATAAATATCATACCATAGATATAAATGCCATACCATATAAATATCATACCATAGACATAAATGCCATACTGTATAAATATCCTACCATAGACATAAATTCCATTACATATAAATATCATACCATAGATATAAATGCCATACCATATAAATATCATACCATAGATGTACAGTTGGGACAGTCGGGCAGTGACACAGTTTTAGCTGTTTTGGCTCTGTACTCCAGAACATTGGATTTGTAAATGGAACAGTGACTATGAGGTTAAAGTGCAGACTTTCAGCTTTAATTTGAGGGTTTTTACATCCATATCGGGTGAACCGTGTAGCAATAATCGTCTTGCACTATAGATATGTAAAAATGAACAATAAACATAATTTGTATAGATATGTACAAATGATCTGTCCACGTGAGTTACTTTGTATCAACCGTTTCAAACAGAAACTGTTATTCTGAGGCAAAAATAACATAGGCTAAAATCTATGGTGTGAGGGACTAATTAAAAACAGAACCAACAAAACGATGGTCACTGGAGGAGATTTGTGAAATAACTGTACAGAAGTGGAAATCAGAAAATTATTGAATATACAGTAAGTCAGGAAAGGGATATTAAAACTCATTGACGGTAAGCTACTGTCCCTGATTCAAACATTTACCAGACGATCGTGGAACGACTGAAAGCTAGGGGAGAAATTTTCACCCGTTACTGAGACGGTAGCATAGCAGTAGCCTAGTTTGATATATTGCCCTCTAGATTGTGTTCAATTTTTTTCTTGGTCACTGGCACAGAAAAGTGTTGGTACAAATTGAGAGGGATGCGTTATTCCCACGCCCCGATGTTGGTTTAGATGGTTAGACATGAGGGTTTTTTTTTGTCTTATCCAGACGCTCTGGATAAGAGCGTCTGCCAAATGTCTAAAATGTTAAATACATGGGATAAATAAAACTTTAAATATTTCCATCTAGAACCAAAAAAAAAAAGAGCAAATCCAAAAGAATGTAATTGTAAATTGGTCACCGTTTCATTTTCCCGACTCAAATCCAGAATTATTTACCGGTGTAGCAGAGTAAAGATAAAAAATAAAAAACTGTGGTTGGCTTCAGTCACCTCAGCATAGTTCCCATGTTCATCGACTAAAGTCTCCCACGGCACTGAATGAGTTAAAGCTTTCCCCCTGTCTGTACCCCTCTCTGCTTTCCCCCTGTCTGTACCCCTCTCTGCTTTCCCCCTGTCTGTACCCCTCTCTGCTTTCCCCCTGTCTGTACCCCTCTCTGCTTACCCCCTGTCTGTACCCCTCTCTGCTTTCCCCCTGTCTGTACCCCTCTCTGCTTTCCCCCTGTCTGTACCCCTCTCTGCTTTCCCCCTGTCTGTACCCCTCTCTGCTTTCCCCCTATCTGTACCCCTCTCTGCTTTCCCCCTGTCTGTACCTCTCTGCTTTCCCCCTGTCTGTACCCCTCTCTGCTTTCCCCCCTGTCTGTACCCCTCTCTGCTTTCCCCCTGTCTGTACCCCTCTCTGCTTTCCCCCTGTCTGTACCCCTCTCTGCTTTCCCCCTGTCCTGTACCCCTCTCTGCTTTCCTCCTGTCTGTACCCCTCTCTGCTTTCCCCCTGTCTGTACCCCTCTCTGCTTTCCCCCCCTGTCTGTACCCCTCTCTGCTTTCCCCCTGTCTGTACCCCTCTCTGCTTTCCCCCTGTCTGTACCCCCTCTCTGCTTTCCCCCTATCTGTACCCCTCTCTGCTTTCCCCCTGTCTGTACCCCTCTCTGCTTTCCCCCTGTCTGTACCTCTCTGCTTTCCCCCTGTCTGTACCCCTCTCTGCTTTCCCCCTGTCTGTACCCCTCTCTGCTTTCCCCCTGTCTGTACTCCTCCTCTCTGCTTTCCCCCTGTCTGTACCCCTCCTCTCTGCTTTCCCCCCTGTCTGTACCCCTCCTCTCTGCTTTCCCCTGTCTGTACCCCTCCTCTCTGCTTCCTCCTGTCTGTACCCCTCTCTGCTTTCCCCTGTCTGTACCCCTCCTCTCTGCTTTCCCCTGTCTGTACCCCTCCTCTCTGCTTTCCTCCTGTCTGTACCCCTCTCTGCTTTCCCCCTGTCTGTACCCCTCTCTGCTTTCCCCTGTGTGAGTAAGCGAGCGTGATGTAGAAATGAGGCAGTTATAAGATCATGTGTGGCACTGACCTTAATAAGCCCGTGTGCTGTTGTAGCTTAGGGCCCTGAGGCCCGGTCTGGCTGCGCTGCGAGCTCGGAGCGCAGGTGCATTGTGGGCACAGT
>CM056379.1:116119034-116154586 GCA_029718625.1 Synaphobranchus kaupii | reverse complement strand
CACTGCCCCACCCACTCACCTGAGTCTCCACTGCCCCGCCCACTCACCAGTCTCCACTGCCCCACCCACTCACCTGAGTCTCCACTGCCCCACCCACTCACCAGAGTCTCCACTGCCCCACCCACTCACCAGTCTCCACTGCCCCACCCACTCACCTGAGTCTCCACTGCCCCACCCACTCACCAGAGTCTCCACTGCCCCGCCCACTCACCAGAGTCTCCACTGCCCCGCCCACTCACCAGAGTCTCCACTGCCCCACCCACTCACCTGAGTCTCCACTGCCCCGCCCACTCACCTGAGGCTCTGACTCTCCTGCCCCGCCCACTCACCTGAGTCTCCACTGCCCCGCCCACTCACCTGAATCTCCACTGCCCCGCCCACTCACCTGAGTCTCCACTGCCCCGCCCACTCACCTGAGTCTCCACTGCCCCACCCACTCAGCAGAGTCTCTCAGTCCTGTCCTCTCTCCTTATGGGTCTGTAATATACTGTTCTATACCCCTGGCTAATTCTAAAGTGGTATTTACAGGTCCGTCTTCCCTCCATGTGGGTTTTATGATTATAATTCTGGGATTGGAGTCAGTTCTGTTTCAATTCTGTCAGTTCAGCAAATGAAGTGCAATTCAATTAATTACATTACATTTTATATTACATCAGACACTTTTATTCATCAACTGAAATATAACCATAATCTATATAAACCATAATAAATATAACCATAATCTATATAAACCATAATAAATGTAACCATAATCTATATAAACCATAATAAATATAACCATAATGCTCTTGAGTTTTAATTATGTTTTTGTTCAGTCAGTTTTTCTCCATTCATTCATTGAAAAAATCCTCAAAGATCATGAAGCATTTCCTAGAATACATGGATGTCATGAATTGACAGAATTGAAATAGGACTGAGCCCGGTCTGTCCGCGTCTACAGTCCAACTGTTTCTCCAGTCCGTCCGCGTCATTCCTGAGGCTGAAACGGAGCTGTGTGACGTTAAGCTGCTCCGCCTCTGGAGGCTGTGGAACATGTCAAACAGCATCTCCAGTCAGGCCTGTGATACCTCTGGAAGTATGAAGGAAATGGGGGCAAACACACCTTAAAGTGAAATAGGTGTGTAGTAGGTGTGATAGGTGTGTAATTCCTACCCCTCGGGTCTGTCTGTTCTCCTCTCTTCCACAGCCGCCAGCAGCAGTTTGCTCCAGGAACACGTAGCAGACCTGAGCCGTAGGTAAGATCCCCTCTGAGTGACTCAGCCCCACTAATCCCCATCATTGGGTTTAATGACCCATCCCCACTAATCCCCACCATTGGGTTTAATGACTCAGCCCCACTAATCCCCATCATTGGGTTTAATGACTCAGACCCACTAATCCCCATCATTGGATTTAATGACTCAGCCCCACTAATCCCCATAATTGGGCTTAGTGACTCCGCCCCACAAATCCCCATAATTGGGTTTAGTGACTCAGCCCCATGCATCCCCATCATTTGAGTTTGACTCACTCCACTAATCTCCATCATTGTGTATAAATAGCACTCAGGTGGACCAACATGTAAATGTCTTATCTTCTGTCCCAAAGGCAGTAGATTGTGTTTACGCTCCAGAGTAAAGTTTAATGGTTAACAAGGCATGGCTGGGTGCTTTCTCCTTTCAAATACGGATGATGTCATTGGACTCACACAAAAACAGCGCTCTCCTTTCCCATGTAATAACTTTGTTTAGCCAGTAGGGGAGCTGTTCAGTCCTAAAACATGCAGCAAAAGAACACACCAGATCAAAAACATTTAATGAAAAGCCTGACTCAAAATTTTTAAAAGAAAACCATGTGCTTATTATAGAGCCTTATAGATCTGTGGTACAGGCTGTTTTATAAATGTTATTCTGAATGGCATGGGCATGTCTTCACATGAAGAAATGAATATAATTAATTTATGCGTGCAGATATTGTGGACTATTGGGGATATCTCCCTGTGGTCTATCTATAATCTCTCTAGTATCTATGGTGTACCTGGGGATTAGTAAGTGCACATTGTACAGGTAAGATCCTCTATGAGCTCTCATAGCAGCGGAAACCCACACCAGGGCCAGACCCTTAGGCCTGATGAAGACAACAGGGAGAATATATTGCTAAATATATTGCTAAATATATCGTTAATATTCTCTCTGTTGACTCTGGTTTATGTGTTTCCTTGAAAATTTATGTTGATTGACTGTGTTTTAAGGTCAGAGTATTAACAGAATTGAACTCTCCCCCCTGAACACCAGATCCACTGTTTGTCTCCCACTAATCCTGCAGGGAGTTTTAATTTATTTTATTTAAAAAATGTTTGTGTCAAAACGAGGATTAAAACGCAGGGAACGTCACTCTGAAAGCCCAGCTCCACTGATACAGGGCTGTCCCTGAGCCACGCCCAGCACTGCTCCACTCTCCCACAACTGTGTCCTCACTCTCCACACCCAGCACTGCTCCACTCTCCCACAACTGTGTCCTCACTCTGGGGAGATTATTATGCCCCCCCCCCCCTCACATCTGTGGAGTATTACAGAGGGGTGGCTGTAACAAAGATCATCTTTGACCAGTTTTTATTTCCTGCATTTGGCATTGATCTAAAATCTGCTGCGGTAGTTAAATTTATACTATCGGACACATGCACTCATTCTGTGATTCTCTTTTAAAAGTTTCTTTTAAAATCATTTTGCAAAAAAAGTGGCAGTCAAAAAATGGTATAGGTTTACTGTTAATGGAAACGATTCCTGCTAATATAGGTGTATACAGGTGTGTCCAGGTGTGACAGGTGCGTTTGGCCTTGTTTTGCAGTTTGTGTGGGATGGTCCCAGGGCTCAGCAGTGTCCTCCTGCCTCGTATGAACCCCTTTATCCTGATCGACCTGGCTGGGGCCTTGGCCCTCTGTATCACCTACGCGCTCATCGAGATCAAGTGCGTCTATAATCCCTTATCCTTTATCCTTTACAACTGCTACTATTGTGCCCTCATACCTGCGTGATTAGTGTGTTTAGCAGGGTTTGATGTGTGAATGCTGTGGCTTGTGGGTAATGTGGTTTTCAGTGACTACAGTGCGGTGGACACGGCATCTGCAGTGGCCATCGCCCTGATGACCTTCAGCACCATGTATCCCATGAGCCTCTACAGCGGGAAAGTTCTGCTGCAGGTACTTTTATTTAACCTTTTTACCAAGCAGGCCAATCAAGATCATAATCTTATTTACAATGATGGCCTGGAACTGATTCACTCTTACTAATGTAGGCACATTCATTTTCCCTGTAAAAATACAGGATATTACTGACCTATGTCACTCCTGAAATTAGACTTGTTTATGTTTGTTCGAAAATGTACCAAACGCCGAAATCGGAGATAAATACCCCAACACTATTTATTTTTTGCCAGTCGATGCCCAGATGGAATAATAGATTCACTCATAATGTTTGCAGATTCATTTACCTGCATCTGTCAGCTGTTTTTGTCCCCTGTAATCATTTACTCAAAAACCAGCTCCCCTAATTCAGATGAAAAGCAAGCTGACCTTGCCTGTAGAATTACTAGGAAGAGGAAGTAGCTGACAAGCATCACTGTGACCCCGTTTCACCCTGTCCTGTACGTCCCCAAAATATACCTGGTATTAATGCACTGCTGCCTTTTGCTTTCCTTCTCCAGACCACACCCTCGCATGTGATTGGTCAGCTAGATAAGCTGCTTCGGGAGGTAAGAGTAAAAACACGTCTCATGAGAGCAACTCAAACACTACGGGCCGGATTCAAAGATGGCCAACTTAACAAGCCATGCGCTTAAGTGCCTCTCCTGCACGGATGCGGGATGAGATACGCCGTATTGTAACCTGCGCTACGCGGGTGCGTTTCTCAAATGTGGGCGGCACAGAGCATGATATCCTAATGACCTGTTTCTTGTACCTGCCCCCTGGGTTCCCAGCTTTGTACTAAAATAACGTGTGTGGGGGTAAACATTGCCTTTAATAACCGCATTTTCCTTTGTAAAATCCTACCTTTGTGCATCGTAGTTGCTCTTGCATGATGGGGAGGGCAGTGAATGTATTTTATTTTATTTATTTATTTATTTTTATTTCGGCATGTGTATGATCACATTGCATCACATTTCTGAAATATTCATTTCCTGCCGAAAAGGGATACGGGAAAAAAGCAGCCTGCTTATCAATGTCCCGCCTCACTTCCCTCACGATTTTAAATGTTCATATTATACATTTGATTAAAACTGATATTTTTAGTATCACAACAGCATAGCTAAGTTTTCTTTATAGCAAAATTGATCAAGAAGGAAAGAAAAAATAAAATAAAATAATCTAAAGTAAAACAAACCGGATTTTTAAAGTCAGATTATTAAAGTCCAATTAAGTAGGTTTAAATGTGCATGTCATACATTGGTCAAACAATTTGTTTCAATGTTCTTATTATACATTTGATTAAAACAGATATTTTTAGTATCATAACATCATAGCTGAGTTTTCTTTATAGCTAAACTGATCAGGAAGGAAAGAAAAATAAAATAAAATAAACTACTCTAAAGTAAAATAAACCAGATTGTTAAAATCAGATTATTAAATACCAAAATAGTAGGTTTAAATGTGCATGTCATACTTTGGTCAAAACAATTTGTTTCAGTTCCACGTCCAACATTCTCAAATTTTGTTCAGCTAATGTCCAAATTAAACGTGTCCGTTTCTACGTTTTTATGATGTTCTGTTGTCCCCTATAAATTCCGTGCATTTAGCCTGAGTTGGTATGATTGCCAGATCTCGGATTTCATTACCCCTCGCTATTTTCTGCACTGTCCTCCGGTGGCTTGGTGATTTCTGCCTGCATTATGGCTATTTTTCCCTTGATTTTGTTGATGTCCGATCTCAAATTTCTCAGTATGATCAGTAATTCCCTGTTTCCAGAGACGTTTTTCTCAGCTGTCGGTACATCACGTACTGGCCAAATCCTAGGCCGATTAGACCAACCATCATGAATCCAAGCAGGTACACATCTATTGTCGCATTGATAAAATGATCATAGCTCCTATTGACGACTTGGATATATCTATCACACAATCAAAAAAAATTATCGCTGGACAGTGGTGGCACGCAATATTATTAAGTAAACAAATAAATTGTTGGATTTACTGGGAGAAAAAAAAAAGATTTAAAAATCAAATCTTTATTTTTAACAATTTTCCTAATGGAGTCATGAAGCCTACGGTGGTTGAACACAATAGCCTATATGTGACGTCTTCAACTTAATCATTTTGGAGAAGCTGTGCTGACACAAATCGTCTCTCTGTCAAAGAGAATATGATCCAGACACTGTCTATCAACGAATCCATCTAATATTGGTCTGGTTTGATATACCAGCAGACGGTCAATACAGCGGATAAGTCAAATGTCTGAATCACAAATAGCTTAAGCTACGCGGAATTTCGGGAGTAAGTCCAATTTGCGCGTGCTTATCTCAACTCAATCTGGCCCTAAATGTGAAACCCTTTCACCTTCCACTACTCTCGAACGCTGGGGTCCCCCACCCCAATAAACGCAGTACAGGAGGGAAATAGGGGTGCATGATTTTAAAGCGGGTAAAATAGTCCTCTATCCCCACACAGGTGTCCACTCTGGACGGAGTTCTGGAGGTGAGGAACGAGCACTTTTGGACCATCGGATTCGGCTCATTGGTACGCCCCCCTCAGCTCGACCCCTATCCCCCTCTCCCACAAACCCACAGACTTATAACCCGGTCTTCTCTCTCCTCTCATCCTCTCTCCCTTTCCCCCTCTCTTTCTCTCCCTCTCCCCCCCCTCTCTCTCTTTCCCCCCCCCCCCCCTCTCCCTTTCTCTCTCGCCTCCTCCTCCCCCCTCCTCCTCGATCCTCTCCTCCTGTCTCCCACCCCCCCGCCTCCCTCTCTCCTATAGGCTGGCTCTGTGCATGTGCGTATCAGGCGGGATGCGAGTGAGCAGATGGTGTTGGCCCATGTGACCAGCCGCCTCTCCACGCTGGTTACCGCGCTGACCGTCCAGATATTCAAGGATGACTGGACACGGCCTTCCTTAGCAACCGGCGTGCTTCCTGTGGGGGCAATGACCCCTGTGGAATACGGGGTCCCGTCAGGACCCCCCAAACCCTCCGAGGAGGCCGACCCGCTCACCTCCACCCCGTCTAAACTCAGCAGCCCACCCCCCGAGTTCTCCTTCAACACCCCTGGCCGAAACGTCAACCCCCTCATCCTCCCCAGTGCCCACCAGCACAGGCCCCACAGCCTGGGCCTCGCCTACGGAGCCAGCCCCTATGGGAGCATGCTCGGGCTGGGCCTGGCCAGGCCAGGCGGGGCTCCTGGTGTCCCCCCAGCACAGGGCTTCAGAACTGCATTGGGCTCGGTCCCACACAGATATGGAACCCAGCCCGGCTCCACACAGTTTGGGCTGTACCGGACCTGATCCCGGCCCGGCTCCACACAGTTTGGGCTGTACCGGACCTGATCCCGGCCCGGCTCCACACAGTTTAGGCTGTACCAGACCTGTCCCGGCCCGGCTACGCACAATGGCTAGAGACATGGGAAGGCGGAACACAGTATTCATTTTCACGTGGTTCGGACTTCCAACTTCTTTTCTTTTTTTTTCGGTGTTGTTGTTTTGCCTCCTTGACCGTTTTTTTTATATAGCATTATTATTTCTGAAAAGTAAAAATGTTTCTGAGCACAAACGACAGAACATGTATGAAATGTACCCTTCAGACCATTCCGCTATTGACTGCTGTCTGTCAGTACTGAACTGTGTATGATCGGTTAAAGCTGATAATTGTCATTAAAAATTAATGGACATATTATTTTGGCTTGGTGAGAGCAGTTTCAATTAGCATGCATCCTCATAGCAAAAGCTCTCTTTCTCTCTCTCTCTCTCTCTCTCTCTCTCTTTCTCTCCCTCTCCCTCTCCCTCTCTCTCTCTCTCTCTCTCTCTGCATCGAAGCCCCATAATTCCCCTGTGTATCAGAGTGGAGCCCTAATGGTGTGGGCTTACCCCGGCTGATGGACCCCAAACACGAGGCACAGTTCTGATTGGCTCAGAGGCATGGTTCCCCCGCCCCCAGGGACCAGGGACCAACCAGGCAGCAGCTTGGATTGTTAGCTCTGTTCTGGCAGGTGAGCGAATTAAAAATGTGTTCCATGTACAGACCATGTACCTCACTACAATCAAACTATAAACTAACCCTAAAGCTATAAACTAACCCTAAAGATAAACCTAACTGTAAAAACTTTCAATTAATCACTTGGTCGCTGGCAAACAGGCACATTAATCTGCTGCATTAATACTCTTTCAACAATATCACCAATCTCTTACTGTACCAACATCATCACCAATCTCTTACTCCACTCTACCAACATCATCTCCAATCTCTTACTGCACTCTACCAACATCATCACCAATCTCTTACTGCACTCTACCAACATCATCACCAATCTCTTACTCCACTCTACCAACATCATCTCCAATCTCTTACTGCACTCTACCAACATCATCTCCAATCTCTTACTCCACTCTACCAACATCATCACCAATCTGTTACTGCACTCTACCAACATCATCACCAATCTCTTACTGCACTCTACCAACATCATCACCAATCTCTTACTGCACTCTACCAACATCATCACCAATCTCTTACTGCACTCTACCAACATCATCACCAATCTCTTACTGCACTCTACCAACATCATCACCAATCTCTTACTGCACTCTACCAACATCATCACCAATCTCTTACTGCACTCTACCAACATCATCACCAATCTCTTACTGCACTCTACCAACATCATCACCAATCTCTTACTGCACTCTACCAACATCATCACCAATCTCTTACTGCACTCTACCAACATCATCACCAATCTCTTACTGCACTCTACCAACATCATCTCCAATCTCTTACTGCACTCTACCAACATCATCACCAATCTCTTACTCCACTCTACCAACATCATCACCAATCTCTTACTGCACTCTACCAACATCATCACCAATCTCTTACTGCACTCTACCAACATCATCACCAATCTCTTACTGCACTCTACCAACATCATCACCAATCTCTTACTGCACTCTACCAACATCATCACCAATCTCTTACTGCACTCTACCAACATCATCACCAATCTGTTACTGCACTCTACCAACATCATCACCAATCTCTTACTGCACTCTACCAACATCATCACCAATCTCTTACTGCACTCTACCAACATCATCACCAATCTCTTACTGCACTCTACCAACATCATCACCAATCTGTTACTGCACTCTACCAACATCATCACCAATCTCTTACTGCACTCTACCAACATCATCACCAATCTCTTACTGCACTCTACCAACATCATCTCCAATCTCTTACTGCACTCTACCAACATCATCACCAATCTCTTACTCCACTCTACCAACATCATCACCAATCTCTTACTGCACTCTACCAACATCATCACCAATCTCTTACTGCACTCTACCAACATCATCACCAATCTCTTACTGCACTCTACCAACATCATCACCAATCTCTTACTGCACTCTACCAACATCATCACCAATCTCTTACTGCACTCTACCAACATCATCACCAATCTCTTACTGCACTCTACCAACATCATCACCAATCTCTTACTGCACTCTACCAACATCATCACCAATCTCTTACTGCACTCTACCAACATCATCACCAATCTCTTACTGCACTCTACCAACATCATCACCAATCTCTTACTGCACTCTACCAACATCATCACCAATCTCTTACTCCACTCTACCAACATCATCTCCAATCTCTTACTGCACTCTACCAACATCATCACCAATCTCTTACTCCACTCTACCAACATCATCTCCAATCTCTTACTGCACTCTACCAACATCATCACCAATCTCTTACTGCACTCTACCAACATCATCACCAATCTCTTACTGCACTCTACCAACATCATCTCCAATCTCTTACTGCACTCTACCAACATCATCACCAATCTCTTACTGCACTCTACCAACATCATCACCAATCTCTTACTGTACTCTACCAACATCATCTCCAATCTCTTACTGCACTCTACCAACATCATCTCCAATCTCTTACTCCACTCTACCAACATCATCACCAATCTCTTACTGTACCAACATCATCACCAATCTCTTACTGCACTCTACCAACATCATCACCAATCTGTTACTCCACTCTACCAACATCATCACCAATCTCTTACTGTACCAACATCATCACCAATCTCTTACTGCACTCTACCAACATCATCACCAATCTCTTACTGCACTCTACCAACATCATCTCCAATCTCTTACTGTACCAACATCATCACCAATCTCTTACTGCACTCTACCAACATCATCACCAATCTCTTACTGCACTCTACCAACATCATCTCCAATCTCTTACTGCACTCTACCAACATCATCACCAATCTCTTACTGCACTCTACCAACATCATCACCAATCTCTTACTCCACTCTACCAACATCATCTCCAATCTCTTACTGCACTCTACCAACATCATCTCCAATCTCTTACTCCACTCTACCAACATCATCTCCAATCTCTTACTCCACTCTACCAACATCATCTCCAATCTCTTACTCCACTCTACCAACATCATCACCAATCTCTTACTGCACTCTACCAACATCATCTCCAATCTCTTACTGCACTCTACCAACATCATCTCCAATCTCTTACTGCACTCTACCAACATCATCTCCAATCTCTTACTGCACTCTACCAACATCATCTCCAATCTCTTACTGCACTCTACCAACATCATCTCCAATCTCTTACTGCACCAACATCATCACCAATCTCTTACTGCACTCTACCAACATCATCTCCAATCTCTTACTGCACTCTACCAACATCATCTCCAATCTCTTACTGCACTCTACCAACATCATCACCAATCTCTTACTGCACTCTACCAACATCATCTCCAATCTCTTACTGCACTCTACCAACATCATCTCCAATCTCTTACTGCACTCTACCAACATCATCACCAATCTCTTACTGCACTCTACCAACATCATCACCAATCTCTTACTGCACTCTACCAACATCATCACCAATCTCTTACTGCACTCTACCAACATCATCACCAATCTCTTACTGCACTCTACCAACATCATCACCAATCTCTTACTGCACTCTACCAACATCATCACCAATCTCTTACTGTACCAACATCATCACCAATCTCTTACTCCACTCTACCAACATCATCACCAATCTCTTACTGCACTCTACCAACATCATCACCAATCTCTTACTCCACTCTACCAACATCATCACCAATCTCTTACTCCACTCTACCAACATCATCACCAATCTCTTACTGCACTCTACCAACATCATCTCCAATCTCTTACTGCACTCTACCAACATCATCACCAATCTCTTACTGCACTCTACCAACATCATCTCCAATCTCTTACTCCACTCTACCAACATCATCACCAATCTCTTACTGCACTCTACCAACATCATCACCAATCTCTTACTGCACTCTACCAACATCATCACCAATCTCTTACTGCACTCTACCAACATCATCACCAATCTCTTACTCCACTCTACCAACATCATCACCAATCTCTTACTCCACTCTACCAACATCATCACCAATCTCTTACTGCACTCTACCAACATCATCACCAATCTCTTACTGCACTCTACCAACATCATCTCCAATCTCTTACTGCACTCTACCAACATCATCACCAATCTCTTACTCCACTCTACCAACATCATCACCAATCTCTTACTGCACTCTACCAACATCATCACCAATCTCTTACTGCACTCTACCAACATCATCACCAATCTCTTACTCCACTCTACCAACATCATCACCAATCTCTTACTCCACTCTACCAACATCATCACCAATCTCTTACTGCACTCTACCAACATCATCACCAATCTCTTACTGCACTCTACCAACATCATCTCCAATCTCTTACTGCACTCTACCAACATCATCACCAATTTCTTATTCCACTCTACCAACATCATCACCAATCTCTTACTCCACTCTACCAACATCATCACCAATCTCTTACTGCACTCTACCAACATCATCTCCAATCTCTTACTGCACTCTACCAACATCATCACCAATCTCTTACTCTACCAACAGTCAATTTGAATGATGATATCTACATGTATGAGTGATTGTGTTTGGAGGAATGTGTAGCCGAGGCAGAGAAGCTCAATTATGGAGGTTTATGGGTAAAATCAACTTTTGGTTTGAAGGGATCAATGTATTTTGACATGTGACTTCCCCCGTTTGGCCTTTTTTAATGGAGTCCGTGTGTCAGTTCAGTTTAACATCAGGATGATGCACTTCAGCAGAGCAGACCATACCAGCCAACCGTTTCAGAAAAGCTCAGCCTTAAATGAAATGCTTTGGAAGGCTCAATTAAGTTCTTAGTGGATTAAAATAGTTGGAGGGAGAGCTCTGTGTAATGTACCTTCGTTTGTACTAACGGGTGTGAATGGACGTCTTTGCAGGGTGTTAAAACAGGTTAAAATATCGATCTCACCCTCAGCGAACGGCTCAAATCACCGAAATGCCACAAAAACATAGTTCATATAAACCAAAATGCTGCCGCCTGTGCAAAGGAACCTTCCCTCACCCAGCAAACAACAGACCTACAATTAAATTATCTTCCAGGTTCCAGACATAAGACCTGTCTTGTTAAGCCACAGATCCGACGAAACTGGCTGTCATATTTGTTGGGGCATGGGTGGCTTGCCTAAAATCTAATCCCAGGATATGAGGACTAACCCCCGTGAGCTGGAGTAACCCCCGTGAGCTGGAGTAACCACGCACCCAAACACCCTTAAAACCAAGCTGTTTGGCCCCCTGTGTTTGCATTTGGCAAGTCTGCCCCCACCCCTCGCCCTGGGGAATCAGGAAGGAAGTGAAGCACACGCTCCACTCCCCCCTCCCAGCTCCTGCGCACCTCCTGAACGGGAGGAGATGTGTCTGTTCTCAGCTTCTGTGACTAACGAGCACTTGGGTGATCCCAGGTCAGGGCCGCAAGCTCACTGGAGCAGAACGGGCTGCTCGGGGACATCGTGTCTGAGAGCGCAACGCACCGTTAACCCGCCCTCACACCGTTAACCCCCTCACACCCCCCTTACACTGTAAACCCACTCACACCAGTGACCCTCTCTGCACACCAGCCGCCTCGCTCCGGCTCACAGTTCACACACAACCCGCCACTGGATTTCTCGGGCAGAAATGGTCTCTGCAAAACACTTTTGGCCTCAAACCCACATGTGACACCACTGCGCCGTAGAAACGCCTAAAAACATTATGCGGCATCTTATATTCATGTATTCTTTCATTTTTACCCTCAGTGATATATGTAAATCTTTATAAATGATGAGGGCTATTATACATTTATCTTACAGAAACGGGAACCTGAATACAGGTAAGAAAAGATTAATTATAATAACATAATCTAATAATTATAATAATTATAATTATGTAAATGTTTTGTTTTACAATTTGAAAAAGACGCACCCCTGGGGTAAGCATGTAGCCTGCCACGCAGCTGCAGCCAAAACACTGGGAATTAAATGTAATCAATACGGAATCAGAATCAGGTATAGAGATCTGTGCCAGAATCTATCAGTCACGAGCGGCTTAAGTTAAATAGGTTTCCACATCTGAATTCTATCTACTTTTTGAAACAATAGTATACAGTGTGAGTGTGAGTGTGAGTGTGTGTGTGTGTGTGTGTGTGTCTCACGCTGGGTGTTTTGACAGGAATGAGGTGATTCCCGTCCCTCGCTCTGTGGGGCTCTGCTCATTTCCCGTCTGAGAAACAGGTCCTCACAATGCGCTGTGGGAGAAACAGGTCCTCACAATGCGCTGTGGGAGAAACAGGTCCTCACAATGCGCTGTGTGAGAAAGAGGCCCTCACAGTGCTGTGCTTTGACATGTTTGTGTGTGTTTGTGTTCTGCTGGAGACAACAGGCCTCGTAGGCTTTGTTTGGCAGTCTGATCTCCACAGTCGGATCGTCTCTCAGCTGTAAATATTGCATAACGGGGATTATCCTAGCTGGCAGGATATAAATACAAACGTACACTGTGTACAGACATTAAGAACAGCAGCGGCTGGGACTGGCCTGCTCTCCAGGGACCCGATTGGACCCGTTTGGAATAAACCCGGCTCAGATGAAATGGCTGAAGGGTTTGGTGGTTGTCCTTTGTTTCCCTCTCGCTGCCCAGAGCAGCTGAAACTGATCTCTTATGGACTGACACTGACAGGAAGTGACACGTCGATTCACTGAAACCACCTCAGGTCAAGGGTGGACTGTGAGCTGGAAATAGGGCAGAGAATCTCTCCAATGCCAGAGATGCACCTTTGTGCCCTGCTTATAATTGAATTTACAATATATTTATGGTGGTTATGTATGCAGCACAGTGGAAGTGGTTATGTATAGTCATATATATTTTATGTATAGTTATTTTTGTCTATTATAAGGCATATAGATGAAAACATTCAGGATATAAGAAGAACAAATGGTTTGGCTTCAATTGGTTAATATTAGCTTGTCTGTGCACGTGCAAAGATTTGCTGAAATTGATCTTGACCTCTAGAAGAAGTGAGCACTAGGTTGCAATGAGGACAGTGTTAAATTACAAAAGAAAAAACATTTTGGTAACGACATGAAATAAGAGCCATTTCAAATAAAAATATCTGCTGCAGTAGCAAACATCCAGAGAATAATCTGCCCGGTCACACAATCTCACAACACAGGCAGAGTTGGGATTCTGGGAATATCTGAATACACTGCTTTAGATCTGTGAAAATGATCAGATAATAGCTGAAAATAGCTCTCCTTCTCTCTGTCTCTCTCTTGCTCTCCAAATCCAAAAATGCTTTATTGGCAGGAAATACTTAGTACAGTAAATATTGCCAACGCGTATAGTACTACAAACAACAATAACCACAACAGTATAATGAATAATAATAATGCTCTCTCTCTCTCCCTCTGTGTGTGCATGTGATCAGCAGTACTGTACTTCATTAGAGCAGCTCTGGGTCCATAAAAACAAGTCTACAAGTGAGGTCCTTATGCTTTGATTAAAGGTCTCAGGATGATTGATAAATCTGCATTTTTCCCAAGTGTTAATGACTGTAGTCTGTCACAACTGCTTTCTCTTATAAACACTCGGATGTAATGTGAAAACAAGAAACTCATGTTAAATTTGTCAGATTAATTAGCAGGGCTTTGGTTCTACAGTGACCCGTGTAATCTTGTTTGCAGTTCCAGTTTATATTTTTTTTAAAAACTTCCTGCATTAATTCAACATGCAACCGTGACCATGACCTCATTTACAAAGTAATCAAAGGCGTTCTCTCTTTCAGTGACGAGTCATTCCTCTCCAGGAAACGGCTTGTGTTTGCAGAACAATATATTTAACATGCCTATGTTAACATACATATAGTTGAATATATATTTTATGACAAAAATATATTAGAATAGTATATCCTTCATTTCATTATAATATTGTATTAGTAGTATTCCTATTGATTTAATGTTGTCCAATAGATTTTTTAGCTCTTTATTCGTTTAAAATTGTTACTGATGAACTATGATTTTTTTTATTGGACTATAATTTATTTAAGTGCTGAATATGAGAAACTGAAGAGGGACGGGGCAGATTTACTTATGAAATGCAAATAAAGCATAAAGCACATAATGCTGCTCTTTCTTTTCTTTTTTTGAGGTGTTACAAAATATTCCAGTGTGGTTAAAATTTTGTGTGCGTTTGTATTTTGCATTGTTGTATTTTGTGTCCTGCACTAGCGGTGGAATTGATAAAACAAAAGGTATTAGGTGGAATTAATTAAATACTTGCCTGAACATAAAATGAAAAATATAATAATAATAATAATAATACGTCATGATAATATGTATAATATTGTCATTTGTACCATGTGTATATGTACATACAGAACACGTGTCAGTTGTTATGCTTTGGGGTTGAACCAGAATAATGACTGAAAATACCAGAAGCACAGAAATACAACCTGATGTCCTTAATTTTCCCTCCTGTTTGAGAAACTGATCTCCTCTCTGTGCTTCCCTGCTTTAGAATCCCACTGATGTTCTCTTCTTCTCCTTGGGAATATTTCAGGGTACAGTTCACTGAACGTGAATAGGGAGTTCACAGAGCAGTATGTTGTATGCAGTGTTTTTACCCATCAGCCCCAGGGACCAAGCATTAGGGACGGGACAGGGGGTCTGTCTTCAGTGGTCTTCAGTGGTGACCCCTCTCAACTCTAACAATGTGGAAAACAGGAACTGGTTCTTCGTCTTACAGAAAGAATGAATGTCGTGTGTAATCAGCTGTAAATTATGCTGGAACAACTGTAGTTTTTAGGTTACATTTTTAGGGGAAAGAAGACATTTTGATTCTGCATGAGCCACACAAGATTTTTACAGTGCAACCTACTCTACTACTAAAATGACTTACAATGCATGATAAATATGACTAGAACTTTCACATGAAACAGAACTGTGTTGAACTATTTTTGTTCAAACTCTGTCATTTTTACCGTAAAAAGTATTCGCTTGCTAGCTTGTGAACATGCTTCATTTCTAGTAACATGGTAACTATGGTACAGTTGAAAAAGTATCTTACCATGCCAGTTAGCTGTAGTAGACTAACCTGCTAACAGGCTGAGCTATTGTAGCTATCAAATATAGCAGCTGCCATCAATATGGTAGCATTTAGCATGTCTTCGCATTCCAGCACTACGCCCACCTGCACACAAGGTGTTACAGTCTGTAATAATGGTCAAAGAGAGTACTGAATGTGTGCCACCCAGCTCACCCACAGATCACCCAGCTCACCCACAGATCACCCAGCTCACCCACAGATCACCCAGCTCACCCACAGATCGCCCAGCTCACCCACAGATCGCCCAGCTCACCCACAGATCGCCCAGCTCACCCACAGATCGCCCAGCTCACCAACAGATCGCCCAGCTCACCCACAGATCAGGTTCATTTGCACTTAGGAGCAGGTGGAACACACAGGTGGCACTGCAGGTGATGTCAGAGGAAGTGGGCGTGTTCGGCGTGGTGTGTGCACGGGGGACTGAGCGCGCTCAGACTGAAGGATGTGGCGCTTCCTTAAACTGCAGCCTTTGCTCAAAACGTGTGGTTATAAATGATTTAGGGTGCGCTCGATGTGTTTGGGAGCACACGTGTGGTTATAAATGATTTAGGGTGCGCTCGATGTGTTTGGGAGCACACGTGTGGTTATAAATGATTTAGGGTGCGCTTGATGTGTTTGGGGTGAAATGTGGGATCCAGATGCGGTGTGAGCTCAGGGTGGAGTGATATGTTCTGTGTGGAGTGAGCTCCAGGTGGAGTGATATGTTCTGTGTGGTGTGAGCTCCAGGTGGAGTGATATGTTCTGTGTGGAGTGAGCTCCAGGTGGAGTGATGTGGTGTGAGCTCCAGGTGGAGTGATATGTTCTGTGTGGAGTGAGCTCCAGGTGGAGTGATATGTTCTGTGTGGAGTGAGCTCTAGGTGGAGTGATATGTTCTGTGTGGAGTGAGCTCCAGGTGGAGTGATATGTTCTGTGTGGTGTGAGCTCCAAGTGGAGTGATATGTTCTGTGTGGAGTGAGCTCCAGGTGGAGTGATATGTTCTGTGTGGTGTGAGCTCCAGGTGGAGTGATATGTTCTGTGTGGTGTGAGCTCCAGGTGGAGTGATATGTTCTGTGTGGAGTGAGCTCCAGGTGGAGTGATATGTTCTGTGTGGTGTGAGCTCAGGGTGGAGTGATATGTTCTGTGTGGTGTGAGCTCAGGGTGGAGTGATATGTTCTGTGTGGTGTGAGCTCAGGGTGGTGTGAGCTCAGGGTGGAGTGATATGTTCTGTGTGGTGTGAGCTCAGGGTGGAGTGATATGTTCTGTGTGGAGTGAGCTCAGGGTGGAGTGATACGTTCTGATGGTTGGGCTTTAAAGTGTTGGGATACGGTGGGATCCTGCTGGAGGGGGAGGGGAGGGGGGTTGGGGGGGCGCTGCGGCTGTTTGTCTGACGGCCAGCAGGGCGGCACTAATGTGGAGTCTTGGCTTCCTTAGAAAAACTGTTATTGTTTGATGAGAGCGATTTGGCCGCTCGAGCTGCCAGCATAACTGTAGATTAAGAGCCACCATGGGGAGGCTGATTGTGGGCGGGGCCAGCACACAGGGGGTAGCTTTCAAGGGGGCGGCGGCTGTTTGCTTAACCTCCTCACCCCCCGGCTCCCCCATTGTTACAGCACCGGCATAGGAAAGCATGTTCTCATCATTACACTGATTAGTGCAGAAGATGTCAAACATATTGCAAGTGTGTGTGTGTGTGTGTGTGTGGAAATAGAGTTCATCCCCCATGCACAGCATCTCAATCTCCATGCAGCCAAATTCCTGGTCGGAATCTGGCCGTTTTGGGGTGCAGTGTTGCTACTATAGTGTTTCTACTATACCAGCATAACTGTGAGAACAGAATCAGTGTTGCTACTATACCAGCATAACTGTGAGAACAGAATCAGTGTTCTACTATACCAGCATAACCGTGAGAACAGAATCAGTGTTCTACTATACCAGCATAACTGAGAGAACAGAATCAGTATGCTACTATACCAGCATAACTGTGAGAACAGAATCAGTGTTCTACTATACCAGCATAACCGTGAGAACAGAATCAGTGTTCTACTATACCAGCATAACTGAGAGAACAGAATCAGTATGCTACTATACCAGCATAACTGTGAGAACAGAATCAGTGTTCTACTATACCAGCATAACTGTGAGAAAAGAATCAGTGTTGCTAATTTACCAGCATACCTGTGAGAGCAGAATCAGTGTTTCTACTATACCAGCATAACTGTGAGAACAGAATCAGTGTTCTACTATACCAGCATAACTGTGAGAACACAATCAGTGTTGCTACTATACCAGCATAACCGTGAGAACAGAATCAGTGTTGCTACTATACCAGCATAACCGTGAGAACAGAATCAGTGTTCTACTATACCAGCATAACCGTGAGAACAGAATCAGTGTTCTACTATACCAGCATAACCGTGAGAACAGAATCAGTGTTCTACTATACCAGCATAACCGTGAGAACAATCAGTGTTCTACTATACCAGCATAACTGTGAGAACAGAATCGGTGTGCTACTATACCAGCATAACTGTGAGAACATAATCAGTGTGCTACTATACCAGCATAACCGTCAGAACAGAATCAGTGTACTACTCTACCAGCATAACTGTGAGAACAGAATCAATGTGCTACTATACCAGCATAACTGTGAGAACAGAATCAGTGTACTACTATACCAGCATAACCGTGAGAACAGAATCAGTGTTCTACTATACCAGCATAACTATGAGAACAGAATCAGTGTTCTACTATACCAGCATAACTGTGAGAACAGAATCAGTGTTTCTACTATACCAGCATAACTGTGAGTATATAATCAGTGTGCTACTATACCAGCATAACTGTGAGAACAGAATCAGTGTTGCTACTATACCAGCATACCCGTGAGAACAGAATCGGTGTTCTACTATACCAGCATAACTGTGAGAACAGAATCAGTGTTTCTACTATACCAACATAACTGTGAGAACAGAATCAGTGTTTCTACTATACCAGCATAACCGTGAGAACAGAATCAGTGTTCTACTATACCAGCATAACTGTGAGAACAGAATCAGTGTGCTACTATACCAGCATAACTGTGAGAACAGAATCAGTGTTATACTATACCAGCATAACTGTGAGAACAGAATCAGTGTTTCTACTATACCAGCATAACTGTGAGAACATAATCAGTGTACTACTATACCAGCATAACTGTGAGAACAGAATCAGTGTTCTACTATACCAGCATAACTGTGAGAACAGAATCAGCTTTGCTACTATACCAACTCCCATAAAACCAAAAAAAAATCTAATGACAAAACCCTTAATAATTACTATTTGATTTTAGACAGCAGTTGCTTGCTATGTTGGGAGTGCATTACAGCGGTTGGGTGTTATTTGGCCATCATAGTGAATGTTTGACACAGATGCCATTTATCTGCCAATGACCAGCAGAGACTGCCAGTGTGCAACTGTATTAAGCCCCTTAAACACCTTAAACATTAAACACCTTAAACACCTTAAACATTAAACACCTTAAACACCTTAAACATTAAACACCTTAAACACCATAAATATTAAACACCTTAAACACCTTAAATATTAAACACCTTAAACATTAAACAACTTAAACATTACCTTCAGTGGTTTCATATTAAACATTACCTTCAGTGGTTTCCTTAAATATCTGCTATCATTAATTCAAACATTTGCTAGCGGTGGCTATGCCGCTCAGCTGTACTTAGCCGATACTTCACACTCTTTTAGCAGACTGGTGTATCAGAAGAGATAAACAAGATTTTATCCTGCAACTCTTCCCTTTTGTTTTAACTTAATCATTCATATATAAGTGTGGGCTAATGGTTAAACTAGTGTGTTCACAGGTCAAGAGGACACAATCTCCATGTAAATAAGCTCTCAATTAGGCTACATACAGTAGTAAAATCCATTGTTCTTTACAAAAACAGACCATTTTTATGGCAAATATGCATAACTGCAAATAATTAGTAAACTTTAATATTGACGGCAGCATAAATTATTTCCATTGAAGAGAATAGCTCCAATATGTTTTCATTGATTTTAATTATTCTCACACGCAGGCTATGTCTGCCTATACTGTACGAGAATATCAGAACAGCAAAGGTGAAATAAAATTTTTTGTACAATGTCAAAATATAAACTGTTCATATAAATTGTATTTAAGTTCTCGCATAGAATGATGATGTAGTCCTACGTGTAGCCTACCACGCAGAATTAAGAGCGGGCAGCACATGTGTAGCCTAATGTTAGGCTACAGTTTTCACTGACGGACCGATCATTCCTGCCATATAGGCCTACCCGGCTACACAGAACATGCGCGTTTTTTTAATGCTCATCATTCACAGTCGCCTTATGATATTTAAATTATTTAAACTTGTAGAATGTTGTTTTTTTGGAAAAGAAGCATGTTTTCGGAAGTTATGACGTACGTGAAAATTCTACACATGCCCACTGGCTTTATTGAAGTTTTGATGACGGCAGCAGTTATAGTTCGGCGCGTGCAGTCTCGGGCCACAGGTAGGCTATGGCGTTTCTCTGAGACTGGTTTGAAACAATGTGCAGAAATGGGGAACTGTAGCAAACTGCGAAGTCGTCTTAAATCTTCAGGTCTTCACTGTCCATGTAACATAGGCCTGCTGGTGGATAGCATGAAACTGGCGGAAGATGAAAGAGAAACTCGTATCTTAACGGCCAGGTGAAGGGAATAGCTTCAACCCGTCATTACAGCTACACACAAACTGATCGCTTTAATGTCAGAGATATACAGATGGACCAGTAAGAGAGAGACTGTCTTACTGGGTCATAAAACGTTTCGTTTGGAGTGGTTAAATATAATTTATATTTCTGAAATCAACTACTACGGGATGATCCACAGGTTGTTGGCCACTAGCCGTTTGTTTCTTGCCTTTTCTAAACACACGAAGCTGTCTCTACTCAAGTGTGTACGTCAGGCGTGGGCGGAGTTTGGTTTCGGAACTAAATTCCCTAGGACAGATAGAACGCGCTTTGGAGACTATGGACAATTTCTTGAAATCTGATTTATAGAATTAGTCGAAACGTTCCTGGATTAGCCTGTATGTTATAAGGATATAGACCATACATCGCATGTTCCATTTTTTTGTTTTTAAAGTAATGTTTAGCCTAATGATTGTAGTCCGGTTTGTAGTCCACTTTAACGGACTTTACTGCAACGCACGGATGGTTCTCAACCAATCCGATATCATCTCATCCGGAAATTTTTGGCAGTGCATACCACCCACAGAAGTATATTGCTAATTTGGCCATTTTACTTCATTGAACCGTCCGGAGGGAATTATGGGACGTCCAGTTTTTAAACAGTGCCAACGCTGGTATATTCACACAAAAAAAATACTAAAACGTAAAATATACTCGAAGCTGGTCCAGAAAAACACCATATTTTGCGAACAGGCGTTATATTCAACAATCCAGGGAATTGATGGTAAGACATAATCACTAGAAATAGTTTAAAGTAAGTTTTAATTAATGTCTACGGTCTAAATTAATGGGAAAGTCACTTCCGAAACTAGTGTGACGTAGTCACTTGAGTAGACTACTCTATGCCCTGAGCCCTTTTTCCCAACACAACTGCAGTAGCAATGTTCTACCACAAGGGGACAGGGCTGTGTGATATAATAATGTATTTTATCATTTTTCTTTGGTGGTCGCGGCGATGGGGTATTTTTTTCACCTTGAATGGAGCTTTGATGATTCTGAAGCTAGCCTCTTCTCTTTGGGTATAAAGTGACCACACTGACATTGCAAATGAAAACCTTGAAAAACACACACCAGGCATTCCGTCTGCCGTTTTATCCTCATTTGACCGGGAGATGGTCTTTATGTAAATAACGACTGATTATTGCTGTGTACGTCTCGCTGGGGGGGGGGGGGGGGGGGGTTGTGTTTCTCAGACGTACCTACCTCCGTGTTTTGAAAACTGCGTCTCTCCCCTACACCCCCCAGCAGTTAATACTGATTTACCCGAATGTTCAGTCTGATCTTTAAATGCAAGGCACACCTGTTTAGTGAGAGACTCTTATGCACGGAGGCTTATCCCTCACTCCGGAGCACTGGGGTGGAGTAATGTGACCCCGTGTAACCTCCCATCCACCCCGCTGCTGCTGGTGATGCAGAGAGACGGCCGGGCCCAGAGGAGCGGAGAGAGTCATTCTCCGCTTCTCTCGCATGAGCTGCTGTGAGAAGTCGCTTGACCTCGATTAACTCTGCAATGGTTAGTAACTGTAATCAGGACTTCTTTATTTTGATATTTTTCTGGAGCCTTAGATGGGGGAGGGGATGGAGCATTTTCATTGGAGGCCTTGCCTTCTATTCACTCACTGGTCCAGGTCACTTTGTACTTTAAATTTAATGATTGTAATTAATAGCGGCTCTATATAAATTTTACGTTTTAAAGAAAAGCTCCATGCTGTGTGTAAGTAAATGGGAGAGATTGTGTTTATTTGGGTTTTCTCAGACTAAAAGCAAAACCACTTTCAGCATGTTCCCACAATGCCCTGGGGCTATTCAGATTATCCAATCAGCAGCTGTGCACGTGCTGCCATCAAACAAAATATATTCTTCAATTTAATAAATGAATAAATAAGTTTGTGACAAATTAATAATAGTTATTTTATTAAAATTATTGTGTGTCTTGGTGTATAATGGGCAGCTCTGATGTAGTCAGAAATGACTGAACTAAAATATTTAAAGTAAATTTAATAATCACCAAAATGTGCAAAATGTGCTTAAAATATTGGTCATCACCATAATGGATTAGACTTTTACTGAACCTTAACTTTGATTAATGGACTTGAGCAGGTTTGTTATTTGTGGGCATAACTGGACTTAATAAGTATTCATGAATGTGCCTTGTAAGGAGATTTACTGGGAGTGTGATTGGACCATTCAAATACACCCTGTCCCTGTGGCTATTTTTCAAACAGACATGTTTTTAAAGCCTCAGTTAGATATGCAGAGTATATTTGGTGAATATGGTGATGTGTCGTAGTGCCATTTTTAACAGTGTGAAACTTCTTTCATCTCCTTTTCATGTCCTTGAAACTACATATTTTATCCCAGTCTACAAGAATATGTTTGTTAAACCTGTCATAAAATAAAACATTAATAGAAAGTAAGGTTTATTTTGTCCTGTAGTGCTGGCCATTCCAGTGCTTCCATTGCAGTAAAGGTGCTACAGCTAAATGTAATGATAGAAGCTTCGTTTATGATGCTTTATGGGAGTTTGTTTGGTCCTGATCAGCTAATGCATAAATATATACTGTTATCTTTTTTGTGAATATTATAAGAATGCAAAATTTCAAATGCTCCAATGTAAAATTATTCGTTTTGAAACTGATTTAAAATAATAATTTAATTATAATATTAATAATAGAGAAATTGGACAAAGGACTGCTGTAATGATAAAACATTAAATATTTTAGAATTGCCTCGCCCCCTACATAACATACAGGCTGCACATCTAGGCCGCATTTATCTATTCATATTTATAATTATTATATTTTATATTTACTTGCAACTTACGCTGCTTTAGCAAGTAGGCCTATTTTGCATTCACATTCAAACTCTTAATTCAGCTAAGTTAGGCCTGGACCTTTTTCCATTGCAGAAACATTCCACACGTATCAGACGGTTTAACTAATTGAAGAATGGTCCACTAAACCCATTTTATAACTGCTGCTGAGATAGGCTTCAAAAAATATTTTACTGGGTTTGTTTGATTGAGAACCCATAAGCTATAGCTGTGGTTGTACTATATTTTCAATAAATACCTTTTTCCCCATTGTTAATTTTAAGAACTAAAATTGCGTGGAAACTGATGTCCATTATGTTGGTCGGAGTAGGTATTTTGTTTTTTTTGTGATGTTCGTGTTTTGTTAACTAATGGTAGTAGTTCAGTCTCGGTGAACTACGTCTAGAACGCGTCCTAATTTGAAGCGTGTTCGGGACGTGTACACACCACTGATGTGACGTGGCCCGAAGGTGCGCGGAGGTCCTAGACATGTAACAAGCGTGAAAATGTGTGATTATGTTTGATCCAGGGAAATTGAATAATTAAAATAAAATAACTTGCGACGCAAATTAAAACGAAAACGGTTGGAGGCGCAACCGGCTACTTCCGTCATAAACTCACTCAACTTCTTCTCCGTCAAGCCTGTGTGTTCTTCACATGCTTTTATCTCGTATAAATGTGCCGTTACTGTCCACAGTGTTTGGTGGATATTCATATAGACGGATGGACAAAGCCATTTTTACCATTATGTTATACATTTAAAGTTATATTTTCAAAGATCTGACAGATTTGGTGAGATTTAATGTATCCTAAATGTCCGAGTAAAAAGCAGCACTAGATTTCTATTTCCCCACATTATCGGACTCACTGGCCATGTTTGCATCAGTGGCATATTCCTTATTAATATTCGCGGAAAGTGTTTTTTAGCCTAATAAACATTTTGATTAAGCACACTCTATGTTAAGCTGAAGCGTTTAATATAATTTAACATGAAGGATCATTCATATTTCAGGAACTGTAACTGCATATAAATTCACAGCACATTTTATTTACATTTTATTACACATACTGCACTTTGGGTTATCTTACAAAGTGTACTTGCATAATCTCTCTCTCTCTCTCTCTCTCTCTCTCTCTCTCTCTATCTCTCTCTTTTTCTCTCTCTCTCTGTGTTTAATAATCTGTATTCAATTTGAAAAAGCAAAATCTAAACAGTCAGGCCTAACGGTTAGTATTACATGACGAGATTTTCCTAGATTTTCAGACCATCGCGTTCTCCAATGAGTAATTTTCTTTATTTGGTCTGATCCTGAAGTATCTTTATTTATATTCATATGAGTATAATACCTTCGTTTTGGATTCAGGAGCGTGTGTCAGATTTCACACCGGTTGAACACTTTTTTAACACTTTCACCTTCTGGCCACTATATTCAAAATGGCTTCCCTAACATCTCTAGTGTTAAAATGACTGCCGTACAGTACATCCCACGTGCAGTTCAGTTCACTTCTTCACATTTAAATATCAGAGTATCCTGTTCCATTTCCAGCAGGGTCTTCGTGCAAACTGCTTAAAGCTCAACAAACTGCTTAAAGCCTAACCCTAACCCCATTTTCTGTTTTCAGCACATAGATTTTAAAGCTGAGATGAATAACAGGAAATGTTTGACCTTCAACCGGAGAAAACTCCCTTAAACGACTTCCTGATATGCATGTAGCAGCACCTTCAGGTGTCAGATATTATTAAACTGATATGAGAGGGATGGTGAGTTCTGCATCCGGTAAGAGATGAGAGGGATGGCAGGTTCTGGTGAAAGGTGGGCTGTTCTGTGGAAAGACCCCATGGAAGGAGATTTATTGGACTAAAGTACAGACACAATCAATCGTCTAACCCGGCTGATTTATGAATTCCGGCACTTAACCATAATTATCTTTCTTTATTTTTCCTTATTTTACAATGCTCAACTGTGTGTGTGAGAGACAGACAGACAGAGAGAGAGTGTGTGTGAATGTGAGTGAGTGAGAAAGAATGCCCATCAAATCTATATTCCATTCATTGTCATTTTAATGAATTTATTATTTCAATGTAAGTCATTTCAGATAGTACTTTTGCAACATATGCGCTTGTTATGACAATAAAGTGAACTTCATCTTGATCGTGGAAAAGTGTAATGTGATGAGAGCGAGAGAGAGAAGAAATGTAATGTTAACATATTAATGTGCAATAGTACCAGTAAACCCACTAGTAGTAGTAGTGGTAATAATAATAATAATAATAATAATAATAATAATAATAATAATAATAATACTTTGTAAACAGTGCCCATAAACATTTGATTTAAACTTTATCAGCCATTATAGGCTATAAAACGCAAATTGGCTACATACCGTCTGAACTCTATTTAGCTTTCTCAGAAACGAAACGATTTTTACCGTTTTATTGTATTTAGGGGTGATTGATTTTCAATGTCAAATCAAGAATCTGTTCATAAGCCGATCGGATCTTTGAACAGCCTTAGCTGTGTGTACAAATCATTAAAGCCCATAACTGAAACGGAGAGGCCTTTGTTGAGTTTTGTATATTCAGACGGTTGTATTCCTAATATCTTTGACATAAGAGCTACCGTCTCCCAACTCAGAAAAATTGTGAAAGTAAACATTCCCCTATTAAAAATGAAATTAAACATTTGTTACAAGTTTTCTTGATAAAACAAGAATCATATTTTATTTCTCCCCCTTGACCATGTTGAAGTTTTACAGAAACAGAAAAGGGTACAAAAAGTGCACATTAGTAAATGTATAAACGAAAGGTGAAAAACGTTTAAATAACACTTACAAATTAAAGTCAGACATCAAAACAATGTCGTGTCATGAGTTAAATAACACTTTAACCTATAGCCTACATTAATGAATTGATCGGATAGCCATCGGTTCGCCTACGTCGCCCGCTGGAAACGGGAACGCTGAGGCAGTAGCGTCGGATGTACTGGTCGGGTTTGTGTATGATATGCCGATGGATACACTTTATTCAAACAATATCAACACAGAACGTATTTTTCGAGCAAATAGGATCAACCCAAAATTGTGTTTTATGCAGCTGTGCCACTCTTTGTAATGGGCCAAACGAAATTATGCGATTTCTGACGAAATAATAAGAGTTCTAAAACAAAGCCATCGCAAAGACAGCACCCTCCATTAATGTGGATTCGTGCTTGACAGCGGCTTTTTGCACATTTAATAATTTCAAGATGGTGTCTTTTATTCGCACATATCCATTAAGAATGTGTGCTCTCCAGATAGACCTGATATTCTCAGGGGGAAAAAAATAAAATAGGACATGTATTTTAGTTAATTGTTCGAGAAGCTTTATTTGTCACAGACCGAGGCTTTGTGCTTCCTGTGCTCGCGCCCTGTCCGAGAGTGGAAACGGCTAACATTTAAATAAATGAACAAACGCATACATAAATAAATAAATGAATAATAAATAAACAAATACAGTAATAAATACATTTTAAAGGAGAAACGGCATATTTCCCATTATTGTTTCATAGCCTATAATTTAAGAAATATAGGCCTACACATTAGGCTATAACAGTGCATTGTTGAAAAGTATAGGTAACCTGGACCGATCCGGAACTCATGTCGTATAGCCTACTTTCTGCGTACACCCCTGATTTTTAGTTAAGGCGCTTTTATTGTGTGAGACAATTACTTCAAATCACAAAAACCTAATAAATGAAGTTTATATCAATAATTTATCTGTATGCTCTAGCCTATTGTAGCCAATCTCATAACACCGATGAAATGGCAATGCAATTTAAATATATTTATAAATATAAAACATAAATTAACTGTTTCACGAAAAACCAAAAAAAAACAACAATCGAATTATTTACAAGATATAAATATATTTAAAAAATAACTTTGCCTTTGGCATAACGTAGGCTATTTACAATTTTTTACTTCAGGTAACAAAGCTAGGTAGCTATGTCGATTTCAAAAAGACGCACGAAAGAAAACCATCGCATTTCAAAACTGATAGGTATAGGCCTATGTATGGGGTATGTATGTAGGCTATGTTTGTATGTATGTTTGTACAGTAGCAGTTAGCGGAGAATTTGTCTTGAACTTGACTTACTGTTAACTCATAGGCTACAATATTAGGCTACTCGAGCTGTGTTACTGAGACTGCGCGACCGAAGAGCGCGTGGATTCCCCCCTCCGCAGACAGCGCGTGCTGCGATCAGGTTAAGAAAGAATGAACTCTTTTCTGATGCGTCAGAACTCCGGAGAATCCAGTCGAAACGACAGGAGTGAACGGAGGCAGCGTAGTTCTCAGCGCTTCCGAAATGAGAGTCGGCGGAGAGCTGGACGACACTCCGAATCCGACTCCAGTCTGCAGGGGTTGAGAATGTTGAGTCCCGGACACGAAATAGCCGTTGTGTCCCGGTAATAAGCCGACGGGAGACGTGCTCGCGCCATAACCGGTGGGCAGGTTGATTCCAGCAGGGCGGGAAAGGTCTCCCAACTGTTCAACTCCGGAGAATAGCGAACCGTACGCGTGCCCATGGTTCAGAAATCCAGGAGTAGATCCATTATAATGCGGTTGATGCAAAGATAAAAATGGCGAAATCTGCCAGTACAGTGGGTTGCTCGCCCTGTCGCTCAATCCCAGCCCCAGGGGCGCGAAGCGGAGTCCCCTCTTTATGGCCAATTTTCCCCTGGAGGTAGCCGACCGCCTCCTAAGTTTGCCTGTAGTTCCGCCGATAAAGACGTCGTCACTCGAGGGGTCCAACATCCAGTAGTTCCCCTTTCCCGGGTCGTCGTAGTGTCTCGGCACTTTCACAAAGCATTTATTGAGGCTCAGGTTGTGCCGGATCGAGTTCTGCCAGCCCTGCTTGTGCTCCCTGTAATAAGGGAAATTCTTCATGATGAACTCATAGATGCCGTTGAGAGTAAGTCGTTTTTCAGGACTTTGCCGAATAGCCATCATGATCAGCGCGTTGTAGCTGAACGGCGGCTTGTCGTATTTCCCGTTTTTGCCGTGTTCAGTCGGTCGGTCGCCACCCTCGTCCCCATCTTTCAGTCTGTCCCGGCTGAACGGTACGGATTCCATGTCCGTGGGATCCAGGGATTTTTCTGAGTCAGACCCAGACGGGAGAGTCCGTTTCTCTGGGAGCCCCGTGTCTGGGTTGTCAGACTTAGAAGGAAACAGCAGACTCTTGATGCTGAACGAAGTAGATTTGTGCACCATTGTCGGCTCTTTCAGATCTCCCATGGCGATTACAATACGTTTTGGGTTTTGTATTGGGAAAAATATGAGATCAGACACGATCGGATCAGGACATTGCATGCAAACGAGAGAGCCTGGAGTGGGACGGAGAAATTAGTAATTAAGGAGGTTCCGTCTTAACACTACATCATCTTGGAGGCGGAGCTAACGGCGGACTGAAATTTAACAATGTCAACAGGATACTCAAACATCGAAATAACGTGTTTGTTATTGTACATTTGCACTTATCACAAATTAACTTTGTGTGAATTATTCGCGAATGACACACACACACACACACACACACACACACACACATATATATATATATATATACACTCTCTCTCTCTCTCTCTCTCTCTCTCTCAGACACACACACACACACACACGCGCGCGCGTAGCGCGCGCTGTCCAGTGCTGGATGCCAAACCTGGCAAGGAGCCTGCTTGCTCTTCTTCTGAAGTCCAGTCTAATATCCGTACGGACCGTAGGCTACGCGTTGGCCTTTTCCTTGTCAGATTCCTTTAAACTGCTTACTGAAAGTCATGCGGTTGGTACATGCTTGGATTTACAAATCTGACGATTTTCATGTTTATTTTAGTGCAGTAGCCTACCCTAAATTTGGGATAGCGGTGCGCCGGTTTGTTTCAGTATGCTATAACCTACCAATTTGCGGCTTTTGCCGTTTGCATAGCTACCTGGTCAAATGCTTTCCCCGAACCGTGATATGCTTACGCTGAGCATAAGCCTGGATTTGCCCGTTGAAGAGCGATTAAAACCTATTAGAAGACTGAAGCGTGTTAGCGACTTGGACGCCTTCAGTGTCCGCTCCTCTCTGCATCACAGAACCGCAGCGGAACTGCACCTGCTCGCGCGCGGACAGTGGGCTTCACCTAGAGACATTAAACACACATTAAGATTTTAAGTTTATCATTTTAAAGAAGAAACAAAATGATCATCATTCGACCTGCGGGTAGGCCTGCCCGTAGGCCCAAAATAAGAGCTAAACATTCATTTGAAATACATTTTACAATAACTTACAACGTTAATTAAATTCAATACATTTTTATTTGTAGGCTATAGCACTTTTTTACAAAGGGCATTGTCACAAAGTAGCTTTTGAGATCCGGGCCTGAACCCCCCAATATCACGCCTGTAGGGCGGCAGCGGCAAGGACAAGCTTCCAGGCTAATACATTATTTAAACGTTTAATTGTTCTGTCTGACTGTCTAACTTAATTTCTTATGTATCCTGGCTGTGCAGACTAATCAAAAGCATTTTATATATGATTATGATGTAGCCTATGTATGTCATTTATATGCTTATATATGTGATAAATAAATGAAATGCACGTGCCCCCTAGAAATAAATGTATTTCCACTTACAAAACATTTTTTCATTAAAAATGAAAGAAACTTAACTGTCATCTGCTTGCTGTGTGATTGAAAGCAAATTATTGGAGAAAAACTGTGCTGTACAATCAAGCTCAAAATTTTCCCTCTCTGTTTTTCCAGCTGACCTGATGATCTTACATAAGTTCTACTCTGATCGCACGTGCTTGTCTTGCAGTGTAAATAACGTTAATAAAGTTAGCAGAATTAGTATCAACGCTATAGGTCTTAGCAGCTCTCCGTCCCGTCATGTAAGCTGATGTGGGCAACATCTGAAGTGCGATTAGACTAGCCTATACAATTATGTTATTGGTCAATATATATATTTTGATGATGATGACGATGATCGGGCAATTATTTTGAGCCGGTAGAGTAGCCTATTTGTATTGGTGGTTTGTCCGTAGGAGGTTGATACTGATTATCATCATATCATATTACCTAAAGGCTCACGGTAATTGGCACATGCAACTGTTACAATGTAGTGACGGAATAACAGAACTAGCCAAAATTAATGACTGCCACACGATGCCAGGCATAAAATGTAAAACACGATGACCTTGTATTTGTTTATTTGTCAGAATCGGGTGGTTAAATAGGATAAAAATGATTGAACTGAAGAGAATTCGTATAGGCTACACAATCAAGCATTTTTCTGAATACCATAGGCTTATTACCCACGACAAATATTCGTGGATCATACTTTATTATGCTAATTTTAAATGTAATGATTAAGCTAAATTTATATCCGTTTATTGTACGGTAAAGGAATCGCATTATAATGAATATAAAGTTTATTTTTGAATAAAATCTATAAGCATTTTTTTCCTCTGTTGTGAAATCCATGAAATATGAGCAAAATATTGTCCCCACAGTAGCACAGAGATTAGAAACTTTAGATAATTCATATTTAAAATAGTAATAAATCATGCGAAGTGTGATATTTTTTCTCCGAACTAGAGGATATTTAAAATTAAACTAGCAGAACTGGGGTTTATTGTTTTAGTTTAGTTTTTTCCCCTCGCGCAATTGCACGCGCAGCAGACCGTGATTAACACGTGAGCCTTCTCAGTAGCGACCAGTAGCCTACCTCCCAGACACATATGAAATATCAAAAAAAATAAAATAGTGGAATGTGGAAAATATAATGCCATTAATTTCTCCTAACTGTAACAAAATTATGGTGTGAATAATTTTGTTTCGGTGTGCCTGAATCAAAATTATATTCATTACATTGAAGCAGATTGGCCATGGATTGCTACTAATGATTTGCTGTGAAATGTTCAGTGTTAATTTAACTGTAACAGAGTTTAAATGAGTCCAATGGGATCATATGTACTCTATCACAGTAAAGTCAAATTAGTGGTAATATCAGCCTATTATTACCAGTTTTACAGGATTTTATCATGTTATGTATCAACTCTACCCTATAATTGAAAAGGTTTGGGTAGGAAATGCTCTTGGGAAGTTGACCACTCAAGTATGTGTGCCACTCTCTTTGGTCACTATGTCCACCTCTAGTGGGAAAAAGGTGTATTGCAGGGAGCTGAACTTCCACTGCTCCGTCCTCATAATTATGCATCACTATGCTTGATCATATGCAAATGTAATCAACCTTGTAACCAATCAGAAATCTTCATTTATCTCACTTATTTGAGTGTACCTCAAGCAGGGTCTTAAGTTCCTGGGTTTAGACTTTCTGTTTGATGAGAATGAGCCAGAGCAGCCAGTCTCACAGAGACTGCAGCCAGTGCATGTCTTCCACAGAGACTGCAGCCAGTGCAAGTCTTTCACAGAGATTGCAGCCAGCATCTTCCACAGAGGCTGCAGCCAGTGCAAGTCTTTCACAGAGACTGCAGCCAGTGCACGTCTTCCACAGAGACTGCAGCCAGTGCACGTCTTTCACAGAGACTGCAGCCAGTGCATGTCTTCCACAGAGACTGCAGCCAGTGCAAGTATTTCACAGAGACTGCAGCCAGTGCATGTCTTCCACAGAGACTGCAGCCAGTGCACGTCTTTCACAGAGACTGCAGCCAGTGCATGTCTTCCACAGAGACTGCAGCCAGTGCAAGTATTTCACAGAGACTGCAGCCAGTGCAAGTCTTTCACAGAGACTGCAGCCAAAAACCTGGCAAAAGGAAGCACTCTGTTTCAGATGGAGAAGCACAGCCGTGTGTGAACTGTGGCTAAATGGGATTATATCACACATCAAATTCATACTGCAGTTCTGTTAGGGTTAGTGTGTTAAACAGGTGTTTAAGTAACAGATCTGTTTATCAGGGGGGGATATGTGTTGTTATGGAATATTTCCACTGAACCCTATCATGCTCTTCAGTGTATTTAGCTCTTTCATGGCTTTTGTCTTAATCCGACATAACCCCCCCCCCCCCCCCCCCCCAGAAGATTTAATAAAGCAAGCCTTCCAAATCATATTAAGGCTTTAACTGAAAAAACAGGATGTGTGGACACAGCTTCACAAAGGGAGAGAGAGGGTGGGGGGATCTTGGGAAACGTAGTAAACCTGTAGGAGACGTCACAGATGTTCTGTAATTATCTGCCTGCTTAATTACCAGCTTAATGCCTGAATGTTAAGACGCATCTGCTGGAGGTTAAGTTGTGTGGCTCTCCCTCTCCCGTCCTCCAGATTACTCTGTTATGCTTTGGCATTAGATGCTTAAAGCACAACACTGATCTAATGGAGTTTCCCAAGATCATCTGTGCAGCCAAGTCAGCCCCTCCCTCTCCCTCTTTTAAACAGAAGTACTGAAGCTCCTTCTCCATTGGCTGGGCAACATCTTGAATTGTTGCTATGAATTCTGATAGTTGAACCTTCCTAGTCCCTTGGCATAAAATATTTTTCACAAACACACTTACGCACAGACACATGCACACACATACGTACGTAAACACACGTACGTACACACACACACACATGCTCTTGCACACATGTACACACACACAAGGGCAGAGGCTAATGGATCATGCTTTCAAAGCAGGAAACCAAACCAAACCTGTCTGTGTGATCATGTGACTACCTGAGCTGTGCTGGTTGGCCATTAGGGGGAGGTTTCCCACAGTAATATCAGGGTTAGGGTTTGGTGTCTTCTTGTGGGTGAATTCCTGACTCTATGAGATTGCTTTAGGATGTCCAGTACAAGGGACACTGTGCTTTAGGATGTCCAGTACAGGGGACACTGTGCTTTAGTATGTCCAGTACAGGGGACACTGTGCTTCAGGATGTCCAGTACAGGGGACACTGTGCTTCAGGATGTCCAGTACAGGGGACACTGTGCTTTAGGATGTCCAGTACAGGGGACACTGTGCTTTAGTATGTCCAGTACAGGGGACACTGTGCTTCAGGATGGAGGCTGTAATATTCATGTGTCAGATACAAAATATTGATAATCTATTACAGAAATGTGATTGGATGCTGAGTATAGGGGAAACTGGAGGGTTGTGGGTAATGGCCACTTCACTGAAATGAAGACTGCTAGAGTTGAGTTATGATGTAGCCATATGGGTTTGTGTAATAAACCTACCCGATGTTTTTTGAAAGCACGTCGTCGTCCTGAAGCTTTATTTTCATAAATTGGCGCAATGTGTGCAATACAAGACAGAGGCCCAGTTCAGTACTGCGGACACTGTGCTGTAGGATGTGTAGTCTTTCACAGAGCACGTTTACATTATTCTGTGAGCTTTTATTACACGTATGTGTTTCCTAAGCTGTAAAAAACACCATATTTACACACAGTCTGAGATGCTTTGCTGATAATGAAGATTTTAACTGCAGCTGCCATCATACATTTACTCTGCTGACATCCAGAGCTCTAGCAGAAAGAGGGGTGCTGTGTTTCTGTACCCCAGAGAACTGCACATTGTAAAAAAAAAACATTAAATATGCAACATGTTTAACATGATCTCAAATACATGAGGGCTGGGATATTTTTAGCACTCATGCAACATGTATAAACTGTACTTGATTCATACACAATATTTCAGTGGTTGGTTTTTTTCAGTCCATAAACTGTAGTGGTGGTGTCTGTGACACAGGGCCAGAATCAGGGTCCCCCTCTGCCAACACTCTGCTGTCCGTCCGTGTTCCTCTATCATGTTGTACCAGATTCTTTAGACCCAGAAGATACTCAACCCTGCATTGAGTGTGTGAGTGTGTGTGAGTGAGTGAGTGAGTGTGTGAGTATGTGTGTGAGTGAGTGTGTGTGTGAGTGAGTGAGTGAGTGAGTGAGTGAGTGAGTGAGTGAGTGAGTGTGTGTGTGTGTGTGTGTGTGTGTGTGTGTGAGTGAGTGAGTGAGTGAGTGAGTGAGTGAGTGAGTGAGTGAGTGTGTATGTGTGTGTGTGTGTGTGTGTGTGTGAGTGAGTGAGTGAGTGAGTGAGTGAGTGTGTGAGTATGTGTGTGAGTGAGTGTGAGTGAGTGAGTGAGTGAGTGAGTGAGTGAGTGAGTGTGTGTGTGTGTGTGTGTGTGTGTGTGTGTGTGGGTGAGTGTGAGTGAGTGAGTGAGTGAGTGAGTGTGTGTGTGTGTGTGTGTGTGTGTGTGTGTGAGAGTGAGTGAGTGAGTGAGTGAGTGAGTGAGTGTGTGAGTATGTGTGTGAGTGAGTGTGAGTGAGTGAGTGAGTGAGTGAGTGAGTGAGTGAGTGAGTGAGTGAGTGAGTCAGTGAGTCAGTGAGGTCTTGCTACTACTGCTGATGAACTATTGCATCTCCTTGCATCATTAATGGGGAATGATGAAACATCTCCGGTTTAAAATGTTTTGCACTTGTGTTAAATCACTTGTTTTAAAAAAGGTGTAAAGCAATATTGTGTTCATTGTGTTTGCTGCAAACGGGCTGACTTAAAACACAACTGAACTTTGGTGGAACTTTGGGTTGTGTAGTTACCTGGCCATGATATGTCTAGAGTGACATGAAAGTGCTAGAGTACAGAACCAAAATAACAAAAAATGTCACTGTCCAATGAATTATGGTGCTCACTGTATATTACCAGGAACGCTTGCTTCGGTGGAAATTTGGACCAATGATTGGTTTCTGATGCATCGGCACATTAACGCTGTTTCTGGCGCAATAATTACCTACCTCATCTATGTTCCAAATAAAATACGAAAAAGCCAGGAAAGGGCCATTTAATTTTCTAAAATAAATATTTAAGAGGACTGGTTATTGTTTGTATTGACAGAATCCACTTAATTCACGTTCGTATACGTGCTGTGCTAGAAGTGTCATTTTGAGACCGTTTTAGCTGCCCTATAGAAGTGAATGGAGAGCAAGAAATATCCTATTCTGGATTATCACCCCAGGGGAGCACAGAGCAACTAACCAACACATTTTGCCACCATTTGGATTCATTTCATAGCCAGGTAACTACACAACCCAAAGTTCTACCAAAGTTCAGCTGTGCTTTAAAGAGATCCACCAAAGTAGCTAGGCTATAACTCCATATAAATGGTTTGCAGAAATGTATCAAGGTGCGGTACTTAATTTTCAGGAATCTAGTTTATGTTCGCTACATGTCCGAAAATCTGACTAAAGGAAAATCATTTTTATAACAAGTGTAACTGA
>CM056379.1:116104034-116114034 GCA_029718625.1 Synaphobranchus kaupii | reverse complement strand
GAGTAAAGCAGAGCTCTGTACACCAGAGGAGAACAGAGATTTTTTTACACCAGAGTAAAGCACAGCTCTTTACACCAGAGTAAATCACAGCTCAGCCCCATACCTACAGGCGTAAAAACACTGTCGGAGAGAGCTTTTGAAAAATGAAAGCCATTGTTTCAGCATTTCTGCTCTTGGCTGGAATGTAGAGAGATATCTGGTACTGTGTGGAGAGATATCGGGGTACCAGGTCTGATTCAGATTTAGGCTCCGTTTAGACTGGGTGGCTCTGGTGTGGTCTAGCCCTGTTTAAGAGATGCTTATTTTTCTCCCATAATGCAAAGTGTCATTTTTTCTGGTTTGTTATTGCGCAGGAGCCAATAAGAGTGTTTGCTTTCCGGGAATTAATTGGATAAACATTGGCCAATTAGAGAGGCTGGAGCCTGTTGTTTTTTTTCCAGAGCAGAGCTGACTCAGAGAAATCCACCACTCAGAACTGCACTTAACTTCCATACACACACACTCACAGACACACACCCGCACACACACACACACACACACACACACACACTTGCACTCGCGCGCACACACACACACACACACACACACACACACTCTAACACATGCACGCACACACACACACACACACTCGCAGACACACACCCGCGCACACATGCGAGCACACTCGCACACGCACGCACACACACACTCGCATGCACACATACTCTAACACACACACACACACACACACACATACTCTAACACTCGCAGACTCGCATCATCATCATCACTTTGCACAAAGTGCGCGTGTGCGTGTGTGCGCATGTGCGTGTGTGTGTGTGTGCACGTGTGCGTGCGTGTGCATGTGCGTGTGTGTGTGTGTGTGTGTGGTTGCTGGGGTACTACCATGGATTCTGAACTATTACATCATTGAGTAGCTTTTTTTAAAACTCTGGCCAGCTGTCTCCATAAGTAAGAACTGAAAATGCATTTGGTCATTAAATATTTAAAGAGACAGAGCTCTCTCTCTCTCTCTCTCGCTCTCTCTCTCAGAGGTAGCAGAACGGAGGGGTCTTGTGTGTTAGAGGTTATAACCATATTTGAGTGCTATTGATCCCTGTTAGTAGTGTGTTTGCTGACTGTAATCAGTGAGCTAGCAGTATGGAGCCATTTCCTGCTCCGCACGTGGAGTTATTATTAAGCATCACATCGTTTGAGCCACACGCAGAGCGGACTGGTCCTGGTTATCTTATTTCCTCATAGTTAGGGGAAAGCGGAGCCTCCTTTCCTCTGACACACAATGGCTGCCGTCCGGCTCGCGGTAAACACACGCTGGCCCAGAGAGACCAGGCCTCACACACACGCTGGCCCAGAGACACCAGGCCTCACACTACTCCACACACACGCTGGCCCAGAGAGACCAGGCTTCACACTACTCCACACACACGCTCCAGAGAGACCAGGCCTCACACTACTCCACACACACGCTGGCCCAGAGAGACCAGGCCTCACACTACTCCACACACACGCTGGCCCAGAGACACCAGGCCTCACACACACACTGGCCCAGAGAGACCAGGCCTCACACACACACTGGCCCAGAGAGACCAGGCCTCACACTACTCCACACACACGCTGGCCCAGAGACACCAGGCCTCACACTACTCCACACACACACTGGCCCAGAGAGACCAGGCCTCACACACACACTGGCCCAGAGAGACCAGGCCTCACACACACACTGGCCCAGAGAGACCAGGCCTCACACTACTCCACACACACGCTGGCCCAGAGACACCAGGCCTCACACTACTCCACACACACGCTGGCCCAGAGAGACCAGGCCTCACACTACTCCACACACACGCTGGCCCAGAGAGACCAGACCTCACACACACGCTGGCCCAGAGAGACCAGGCCTCACACTACTCCACACACACACTGGCCAGAGAGACCAGGCCTAACACTACTCCACACACACGCTGGCCCAGAGAGACCAGGCCTCACACTACTCCACACTTTCGCATTCTGTCTCTCTGTCTCTCTCTCTCTCTTTCTCTCTCTCTCTCTCGCACAGATGTGCCAGTGACCCTGTTCTGTGGGTGATACCCTCCTGCAGAGCCCTTTGGTGACCGTACCTGGCATTTCTTCAGTCTTACTCTCTCTTATCAGGAGCACTTGAGCTCAGAAGTGATGTTTTGCTGACACAGTTGCTGTCATTCAGGCCCTGATCTGTGTCACAAACTTCTAACTGGATTTTCTGTCTCTTCTCTGACATCAGATCTAAACTGGTCCTGAACTTTCCTTTTCTCCCAGACCCAATTTAGCTGCCGTCACATCCACCGAGTCTCACGTCCATCAAGTCTCACATCCACCGAGTCTCACAAGCTCTTTCAGCATCTTCTGGATCTCTGTAGTGCTGCTTTGCCATGATCCAGAGTGTCTGTACAAAATACATCTAGTAACAACGTCCGGTATCACAGGGTTTTCACTGGAGGCTAATTTACTTACCCACCTCTCTGTTCTCAAGGCTCTACCTTGAAATGTAGCATAAAAGCTTAGTTAGCCTGTGGCTTAGTTAGCCTGTGGCTTAGTTAGCCTGTCGCTCAGTTAGCCTGTGGCTCAGTTAGCCTGTCGCTTAGTTAGCCTGTGGCTCAGTTAGCCTGTCGCTTAGTTAGCCTGTGGCTCAGTTAGCCTGTCGCTTAGTTAGCCTGTCGCTTAGTTAGCCTGTCGCTTAGTTAGCCTGTGGCTCAGTTAGCCTGTCGCTTAGTTAGCCTGTCGCTTAGTTAACCTGTCGCTTAGTTAGCCTGTCGCTTAGTTAGCCTGTGGCTCAGTTAGCCCGTGGCTTAGTTAGCCTGTCACTCTGTTAAACTGTGGTTCAGTTAGCCTGTCACTCTGTTAAAGGGATAGTTCGGAATTTTGGACATAATGTCTCAATTACGACTTACCCATGATGTAGTTGATTGATGGAAACCATTTTCAGCTAATTTGATGGCGCAACTCTAAGGTAACCGGTAGCATCCACTACCAAACGCACTTAAACACTCCACAGTGCACCCAAAGCAAATAAAATACGACGACAGTCTATCTGGGGAGCGATACTTTACGTTACCTACGAATCTATTGCTGGCACTGGTCAACTACAACAACAAAGAAGAGTAACAAGTTGCAATGGCCACGTTCGCTCCGCCGCCGTACTTCCACAGAGAATATAGGCCAGCACAAAGTAAAGGATTCAACGATAGTATGACTTAAAAAATGATGGTATAAACACTCAAAATAACCCAGATAGACTGTCGTCATATTTTATTTGATTTGGGTGCACTGTGGAGTGTTTAAGTGCGTTTGGTAGTGGATTCTACTGGTTATCTTAGAGTTGCGCTAGCATTAGCAATGTGTGTATGTCCAAAAGAAGGGACAGCGTGGAATTAGCTGAAAATGGTTTCCATCAATCAACTACATCATGGGTAAGTCGTAATTGAGACATTATGTCAAAAATTCCGAACTATCCCTTTAAACTGTGGTTCAGTTAGCCTGTCACTCTGTTAAACTGTGGTTCGGTTAGCCTGTCGCTCTGTTAAACTGTGGTTCGGTTAGCCTGTCGCTCTATTCGCCTGTGGCTCAGTTAGCCTGTGGCTCTATTAGCCTGTGGTTCAGTTAGCCTGTCGCTCTATTAGCCTGTGGCTCAGTTAGCCTGTCGCTCTATTCGCCTGTGGCTCAGTTAGCATGTAGCTCGGAAAGAAACCCTGATGGATTCATCTTCTCTGGCTTTGCTGGTTAATCCTGTGAGTTCTACTGTCCTTACTGGGTGTAACAGCAGGTTCACTTTGATGTAAATGTCAATTTACAAATTTCAGATTAAGGTACTTACTTGTTAAAAAATGTTTTGACAGTAAGCCAGGACCAAATAAGTGCTTTGCCACAAATGTATAAAATGATCTGATAGTAAGGCAGGCATTTGGTGATCTGTGGAACAGAAATAACCGACATGACAGGCTAGTAAATTCTGGCCAGCCGGCAGAGACTGCCCACAGACTGTGTGGCATGTATTTAGAGTGTTTGTTTTTAATCTGGATGGCTGTAGATTGTGTTTTTGAAACCACATGTTGAGGAAATCCGCTCAGGATCCTGTAATCTCCTGAGACTGTATTAATAAGCAGCTGGAGAGACCGGTCTGCGCTCTGACCTGTTTGTGCATCTCACACAGCCGTGTTACCGCCACCCAATCCGCTAGCACGTATGACATGTACACACACACATGCGTTTCACCTGACAGGGAAAACACACAAAATGGGATCTTGATGCTTTATAAAAATATGCACATGATTACTGTTCAGCCGATATACCAACGTGCACCTGTGCAAGGAGATTAATAAAAAGCAAGCTGGCGTTTTTGGTAAGAATGACCATGCTTCAGAGCTTCAGTGCTTTGCAAGTGTATGGACAGAACATGTGGCTTTTTCACCACAACCTCATTATATGTGGCCCAGTTTGGGTCATTTTGATGGTATCATGTCATAGCTTGAGAACCGATACCCCTGCAGGTTGTAGTGATTCTGTGGGAATTTCAGCTTTTTTTGGTCGCTTTGCAGTTCCACGCATGTAGACTCAGTGATGTAATTACTCCAGCTTCATGGCTGGGGGAGGAGATAATGCCAGTCCTGCACTGAGCATGCTCAGAACCCCCCCCACCACCACAGCATCACAGATGAGATGGGTGAGGGGCTGGGTTTGCACTTACAGCAACATTAATGATATGGCCCTGCACACTGTGGACTCTGTATGAGTAAGTAAACACTAATACCACAGTAATAACATGGTTATTACACCACTGTTAGCAGACTAATAACACTATCACATTATCAACCTGGTCAGGTTATGAGCAGCCTAGTCAGGCTCATAGTAAGGTTATGAGCAGCCTAGTCAGGCTCATAGCGCTGTAAGGTTATGAGCAACCTGGTCAGGCTCATAGTGCTGTAAGGTTATGAGCTGCCTGGTCAGGCTCATAGCGCTTTAAGGTTATGAGCTGCCTGGTCAGGCTCATAGTACTGTAAGGTTATGAGCAGCCTGGTCAAGCTCATAGTGCTGTAAGGTTATGAGCTGCCTGGTCAGGCTCATAGCGCTGTAAGGTTATGAGCAGCCTGGTCAGGCTCATAGTACTGTAAGGTTATGAGCCGCCTGGTCAGGCTCATAGTACTGTAAGGTTATGAGCAGCCTGGTCAGGCTCATAGTGCTGTAAGGTTATGAGCCGCCTGGTCAGGCTCATAGTACTGTAAGGTTATGGGCTGCCTGGTCAGGCTCATAGTACTGTAAGGTTATGAGCTGCCTGGTCAGGCTCATAGTGCTGTAAGGTTATGAGCTGCCTGGTCAGGCTCATAGTACTGTAAGGTTATGAGCAGCCTGGTCAAGCTCATAGTGCTGTAAGGTTATGAGCTGCCTGGTCAGGCTCATAGCGCTGTAAGGTTATGAGCAGCCTGGTCAGGCTCATAGTACTGTAAGGTTATGAGCAGCCTGGTCAGGCTCATAGTGCTGTAAGGTTATGAGCCGCCTGGTCAGGCTCATAGTACTGTAAGGTTATGGACTGCCTGGTCAGGCTCATAGTACTGTAAGGTTATGAGCTGCCTGGTCAGGCTCATAGTACTGTAAGGTTATGAGCAGCCTGGTCAGGCTCATAGTGCTGTAAGGTTATGAGCTGCCTGGTCAGGCTCATAGCGCTGTAAGGTTATGAGCAGCCTGGTCAGGCTCATAGTACTGTAAGGTTATGAGCCGCCTGGTCAGGCTTATAGTACTGTAAGGTTATGAGCTGCCTGGTCAGGCTCATAGCACTGTAAGCTTATGAGCAGCCTGGTCAGGCTCATAGTAATGTAAGGTTATGAGCTGCCTGGTCAGGCTCATAGTACTGTAAGGTTATGAGCAGTCTGGTCAGGCTCATAGTGCTGTAAGGTTATGAGCAGCCTGGTCAGGCTCATAGTGCTGTAAGGTTATGAGCTGCCTGGTCAGGCTCATAGCGTTGTAAGGTTATGAGCAGCCTGGTCAGGCTCATAGCGCTGTAAGGTTATGAGCAGCCTGGTCAGGCTCATAGCGCTGTAAGGTTATGAGCCACCTGGTCAGGCTCATAGTACTGTAAGGTTATGAGCCGCCTGGTCAGGCTTATAGTACTGTAAGGTTATGAGCAGCCTGGTCAGGCTCATAGTACTGTAAGGTTATGAGCTGCCTGGTCAGGCTCATAGTACTGTAAGGTTATGAGCAGTCTGGTCAGGCTCATAGTGCTGTAAGGTTATGAGCAGCCTGGTCAGGCTCATAGTGCTGTAAGGTTATGAGCAGTCTGGTCAGGCTCATAGTGCTGTAAGGTTATGAGCAGCCTGGTCAGGCTCATAGTACTGTAAGGTTATGAGCAGTCTGGTCAGGCTCATAGTGCTGTAAGGTTATGAGCAGCCTGGTCAGGCTCATAGTGCTGTAAGGTTATGAGCTGCCTGGTCAGGCTCATAGCGCTGTAAGGTTATGAGCAGCCTGGTCAGGCTCATAGCGCTGTAAGGTTATGAGCAGCCTGGTCAGGCTCATAGCGCTGTAAGGTTATGAGTGAGCAGCCTGGTCAGGCTCATAGTACTGTAAGGTTATGAGCTGCCTGGTCAGGCTCATAGTACTGTAAGGTTATGAAAACAATCAGGTTCATACAGGTTATGGGAATAGTAGGCATTTGTTCCATACATTTGAAGTCGGAAGTTTACATACATTTAGGTTGAAGTCATTAACTCATTTTTAACCACTCCACAGATTTCATGTTAGCAAACTATAGTGTTGGCAACTCAGTTAGGACATCTCCTTTGTGCATGACACAAGTAGTTTTTCCAACAATTGTTTCCAGACACATTATTTCACTTTTAATTCACTATATCACAATTCCAGTGGGTCAGAAGTTTACATACACTAAGTTGACTGTGCCTTTAAACAGCTTGGAAAATTCCAGAAAATGATGTCATGGCTTTAGAAACTTCTGCTAATGGACATTATTTGAGTCAATTAGAGGTGTACCTGTGGATGTATTTTAAAGCCTACCTTCAAACTCTGTCCCTCTTTGCTTGACATCATGGGAAAATCTAAAGAAATCAGCCAAGACCTCAAAGGAAATTGTGGACCTCCACAAGTCTGGTTCATCCTTGGGAGCAATTTCCAAACGCCTGAAGGTACCACGTTTATCTCTACAAACAATAGTCCGCAAGTATAAACACCAGCCTTCATACCGCTCAGGAAGGAGACGTGTTCTGTCTCCTAGGGATGTACGTGCTTTGGTGCGAAAAGTACAAATCAATCCCAGAACAACAGCAAAGGACCTTGTGAAGATGCTGGAGGGAACAGGTACAAAAGTATCTATATTGACAGTAAAACGAGTCCTATATCGACATAACCTGAAAGGCTGCCCAGCAAGGAAGAAGCCACTACTCCAAAACCGCCATAAAAAAGCCAGACTACAGTTTGCAACTGCACATGGGGACAAAGATCTTACTTTTTGGGGAAATGTATCCTGGTCTAATGAAACAAAAATATAACTTTGCCCATAATGACCATCGTTATATTTGGAGAAAAAAGAGTGAGGCTTGCAAGCCGAAGAACACCATCCCAACTGTGAAGCACGGGGGTGGCAGCATCGTGTTGTGGGGGTGCTTTGCTGCAGGAGGGACTGGTGCGCTTCATAAAATAGATGGCATCTGTCATGGTTTTGACCCTGTTTCCCCTTGCGGTCGGTCTCTTTGGTGGCCACGCGAGGGCGCTGCCCTTTTGGTAGATGCTTGCTCCGCCCTGCTGAGTTGTCGGATCTTTTGTTAAGCGTTTACACCTGTTGCTTGTCACCTGGAGAGGGGTATATAAGCCTACCGTTTTCTACGTTCGGGGCTTCGACATTGATGATTGTTAATTGTTTGTACTGTGGTGTTTTGTTGGTTGTGAGTTCTCGTACCGTTTTTGGCTACTCGCCTATTGTTATCGTCTCTTAGTTGAGGCAGGGCTTATTTCTTGCTGGCTTGGTGGTTGGTTATCTCGTAGGAGTTTGGGACCGTTAATCTCTGCTCTATTTTTGCCTTTATTTGTGCGTTTCCTCCGTGTATGGAGTTTTGGGCGATTGTGTTCAGAACAGTAGTTCTGCTCGCCTTTCGGCACATATCTTCCCATTGGGAGATCAGGCGTTTCGCTTCTACTTAGTTATTTGCTCGTAGAAGTATAGAGCAGCAGCTCTTTGTTCCATTTTCGCCTGTTTGGTTTTCTTAGAGACCTGGCGTTTTGCTTCTACTCAATTCCGTTTTACTGTGAGCCAGTAAGTAGCCGTGGTACGTTTATTCCCTGTTGTCCTTCTCGTGGACTACGTTCCCCTTTGTTGTGACTCAGGGTTTTTATTTATATTGAGGCTGTCGTGCTATTTTGCGTAGGTCTTTTGTTGCAGCCGTCCTGTACGTCCTTTTTACCTGCGGGACGATTTTGTTTGGAACTGTTGTTCTGTTTCGTTCTCCGGGTGTGTCTCTTTATATGGAGCTTGGGCGTTGTTGTGGACGTGTTTGTGTGTGACTGCGCGTGTCTTTATATAGCATCGGAACGTTAGCTCTCTGTTCCATTTCGCCTCGTTTCATTTATTCATTTAATTAGAGGCTAGGGCAGTTGTTCCAATCTAAGTTTGCGTGAGTCTTTTGGATAGTAGTTATGGGACGACGGTGCTCCGTTCGGCTCACCTGTAAAATGTTTCTCCTTCCTGGGAGATCGGGTGTTTACCGCTTTGCTTTCTGCATTTGACTGCTACTTATTAAACTAGCCATGGAACGTTAAATCTCGGTTCCATTTTCGCCTCGTTTAATTTATTCATTCCTTTACCGAGAGGCTAGGGCGGTTGTTCCAATCTAAGTTTGCGTGAGTCTTTTGGATAGTAGTTATGGGACGACGGTGCTCCGTTCGGCTCACCTGTAAAATGTTTCTCCTTCCTGGGAGATCGGGTGTTTACCGCTTTGCTTTCTGCATTTGACTGCTACTTATTGAACTGGCCATGGAACGTTAAATCTCGGTTCCATTTTCGCCTCGTTTAATTTATTCATTCCTTTACCGAGAGGCTAGGGCGGTTGTTCCAATTTAAGCTTGCGTTAGTCTGTGGATAATAAAGTTATGGGACGACAGTGCTTCGTCGGCTCACCTGTAAAATGTTTCTCTCTCCTGGGAGATCGGGTGTTTACCCTCTTGGTTTATTTCATTTGACTGCGAGCCTATTTATCTCGCCATGGGAACGTTAAATCTCTGTTCCTGTTCGCCTCCTCTCTTACCATCGTGTTATTTTGCGGTGTTTGTTTATTGTTTAATGTTTGCCTTTACGCTACTCGCCCGTTCTGATTTGTCTCGTTGCCGAGACAGGGCGCGTATTATGTCTGGCTGTTCAGATTCCTGTCCTTGCGCTCTACTTAGCGTTTGACAGTTAGCCGGTTAGTAGCGTCTGTGGTGTGTTTGTGTTCCTTGTCTTGTCTCCTCCCTTATCTGCGGGTATCCCGCCTTAGTGGCCTAAGGGCTTAATGATTCCCCTTGCTGCGTTTGGCTCCTCCCATCTCACACGTCACACCCCATGACAGCATCATGAGGAAGGGAAATTATGTGGATATATTGAAGCAACATCTCAAGAGATCAGCCAGGAAGTTAAAGCTTGGTCGCAACTGGCTCTTCCAAATGGACAATGACCCAAAGCATACTTCTAAAGTTGTGGCAAAATAGCTTAAGGACAACAAAGTCAAGGTATTGGAGTGGCCATCACAAAGTCCTGGCCTCAATTCAATCAAAAATTTGTGGACAGAACTGAAAAAGCGTTTGTGAGCAAGCAGGCCTACAAACCTGACTCAGTTACACCAGTTCTGTCTGGAGGAATGGGCCAAAATTCCAGCAACTTATTGTGAGAAGCTTGTGGAAGGCTACCCAAAACGTTTGACCCATGTTAAACAATTTAAAGGCAATGCTACCAAATACTAACAGAGTGTATGTAAACTTCTGACCCACTGGGAAT